>JARKNS010000008.1:102077500-102385000 GCA_029990575.1 Petunia axillaris subsp. axillaris | reverse complement strand
TTGCTCCTTTTGATGTTTTCTGGTCCTACGCGACATTATTCCTAAAATTTGCCTAAACTTTTGTTCATGCCTTAATGTACTTGACTGATTGCTTGTTGATTAAGTTGAAATAGAATAGCTGCATGGTTATCAATCCTCATCTAAATTTCAAGTAATGTTTGAATCTCTGTATGCCTAAATTTCGATATGTGAGCAGTACTTTGTGTCTTGTTGCTTAAAACCCTATCTTTTAAATCTGTAAATGCTTGAAGCATTGTCCTGATGTTTTGCAACTGCCTTAATCATCTACCTTGATTTAAAATTGCATAATTTCTGTGATCACCTATATCTTACATTCTACTCGCCATTTTTATTGGATATGTGATTTAATGCCTAAAATTAGGGTAACAATCTGACTAAAGGATTCTTGACTGATTGAATTGAAATTCTGGATTGGAAAATCTGACTAAAGGATTCTTGACTGATTGAATTGAAATTCTAGATTGGAAACTTAAAACGAAGTTGGTTCTTGATTGATATGATTTCAATTAGAATCCCCTTCAAATCTGTTGATTGTTTTTAACTAATTTCGAGCCTAAGACTGGTTAAGGATCAATCTTTTGGACATAGACACTTTCAAAACTATGGGGAGGGAGTCCAAAATGATTTAGGAAAAGGTTTGCATTGATTCTGGGAGATTTGATTGGTTTATTTTTGGTAAATCCACCTAAGGGCATTGTTTTAAACTTGGAAGTGATTTTCCCTTGCATTTTACATATCACCCATTTGAATTTGAGCCCCCACTTCCTCACACCTATATAAACTGGGCTTTAGACATAGTTTAGAGAGAAGATTCTGCAATACTCTCTCCACACATAGAGCTTCTGGTATTAAAACCTAGCATACTCTTTACACTCGCACACTGAGCTCTGCATTTATTTACAGAGCACTTAGCATCTACTCTATTCTCTTCTGCTTGTCTTCCAACATCACTGGAAGACCTGTGCATTGTTGATTCTCTGGTTTTTGCTCTCTACAAGTGCTAAAAATCACTTACAACTCTGTTTACTTGTTCAGCACTGAAGGTAACTCTCTCTTTCTCTTGACTGCATAAATTTGTCTTTTATCTCTGTTTGTACTGGTTTGAAACTGCTTATGCCATTACCTTTCATGCTCTGTGTATCCTTGTTGAAAGACTGCATATCTACCTTTATCAGTGTCTATTCAGGGCTGTCCCTTTGCCCTTTGTGCTAACTCTTTTGTGCAGGAAGTGTAAGTATATCTTCAAAGGTATACCAAGTCTTACTATAGGCTTTGGGCTATTTCGCAAGCCCCAGTAAAGGGGTCTGTTTGTCTGTGGCATTTAGGTCATGCCAATACTGGTTTTGGGTCCTAAATTTAAGTTTGATCAGGTTTATCAACTGCCCTGTGCAATGCCTACCTAGGTGCACCTCCAGGATATCTGATTAGGTTTAGGACAGCTTACCCCTTGCCTGATTAAACTATACCCCTTAGAGAATGCCCCCATTATGTATATTTATTAGGTCATTTACTGTATTTGCTTATAACAGGGCACACAGTTACTAGACTGTGCGAAAAGGGCTACACAGGAGCCCCTATCTCTCCCTTACCTCATTATGTGTTGCATCACTCTTGCTTAGGATATTTTCCTTTGAGAATTGGAGAAGTGTTGCCAATCATAGCATAACTATATGCTTCTTAAACGATAATGCTACTGATTCTAATGTGTACCATAGGTTTAACTGCTTGAAAATATGTTTTACGATGCTCAGACTAGAACTTTATCTTAAAAACTGAAATTATTTGTGAAAAGTATGAAATTTAGACTTATTACACTAAAACAAAACTGTATCTGTTTGCGCAAATGATCCAGGCCCAGTAAACCTTTTAAGAAATGGCCTGTTTATGTGTAAAAAGTATTTTGGATACTCAAACACTCTTATACACTAATCTGATAGTGTATAAGGATGTATAAAACTTTTGGGTCACTTGTACACTTTAAAATTTTTTTTCTAAAGTTATAACTATCACTTAGACCATGTATTTGCGTGCCTAATACCTATTTATATACTATTATATGCGACACCCCCTTATCTGCATCTATGTGCTTTTTCGTGAACCTACTTTCAAAAACAGCCTTCCTACCTATATGTATATCTTCCAAAACTTGACCCCTACACAAAAAGGCCATTAACGTTAGGGCTCGACAATTAATGATGAGTCATGCCGACCCAAATGAGCCAATATTTTATTTTCAAAACAAACCCTTTCGGTTCTTTATCAAATCTGAAATTATCTGCAAAATAAGCTGTTTATGCCAATATTCTTTTCAAAATATGTTGGTTACGTATATAAGATAAATTAGAATGTCCATTAGTATGGTAATACTTGCTTATGATTAGGCTTTGACATTAGAGGCCATAGACGCGATTAGGTTTAAACATAGGTTGAACATGAAAGTTATTTGTGTGCATGTGTAAGTATATCATACCTTAGTTAAATTAATTTCCAAATTAGTATTCATGACGACATATACTGTTTATATCCAAAAATTAAGACTCGGACGGTAACCACTTTTAGTGGGACTCGGGGAAGTGCCTAACACCTTCTTCCCCAAGTCATCTGGACTTCTTATCTATATAGAATCTCTAAAAAAGACTAGTAGACCTTTTGAACTTGATTTTAGATATTCGGTGACCTAATACGCCTTAGAAATTATATTAGGTGGCGACTTCAAAACCTTAACTCAAACGAGTTAACCCAGTCAAATCCGAAACCCGACTCGCCTCGAGTTGAGTCCAAAATCGGGCATGACATCCTACACGACCATGATTTTGCTTGATGTTGGTACGGTCCAAGAGCAAGAGAGTGACCCAGAGGGTGAAGACTAGGGGTCTAAGTGTGTTGAGCATGAGCATGAGGTAGAGGAGGATGATGTACCCAACATGCTTCTTATAGTACGAAGGAATTTGAGTACCATAAGAGGAAGAGGAAGATGTGCAAATGGAGAACCTTTTTCATGTAATATGCCAAATAAGGGGGAAGGTATGCTCATTGGTTATAGATGGGGTAGTTGTGCTAATGTTGTGAGCCAAACATTGGTGTCGCAATTGGGGTTGCCCACATTGAAACATCCCCATCTATTCCGGTACCGTGGCTCAATGAGTATGGTGATTTGAGGGTGACGAAGCAGGTTTTGGTGAAGTTCAAGGTGGAGGCTGATCAAGACGAGGTACTATATGATGTAGCGCCCACGCAGGCTTGCTATTTTCTACTGGGCAAGCCATGAGAATATGATAGAGCCACCATCCATAATGGTCGAGCCAACACCTACACACCCAAAAGTAAAGGTAAGAGTTTCACATTTAAGCCCTTATCACCAAAGCAAGTCAGTGAGGACTATAAGTGCATGAGAGAGCTGAAAGAAGCGGCTCAGGTTAAGTCTCCCATAGGGGCTAAACCTGAAGCCGTAGCCAATGCCATAGCACTTTCCATTTCAGGTAATATTTGTGCAATCATGCAACCAAGTGAGTACTTAGGAGGAAATGATAAGAACAAGTTGATGATTTGCCAAGTACATAAGGGTATTATTTTGAGTACTAATGATGATGATTTAACTAATGCTAATCCTTTGCCTAGTGTTGTTGAAAGTGTTTTGCAGGATTTTGAGGACATGTTCCTCGATGAGATATCTAGTGGACTGCCTCCCTTAAGGTGCATTGAACACCATGTTAACTTTGTAGCGGGGTCGCAAATCCCAAACAAACCAGCCTATAGGTGTAACCCGAAAGACACCAAGGAGCTACAAAGACAAGTTGATGAGCTATTGAGTAAGGGGCTAGTTCATGAGAGTTTGAGCCCATGTGTCGTTCTTGTGCCAAAGAAGGATGTGACATGGAGGATGTGTGATTGTCGAGAAGTCAAAAAAATTACGGTAAAGTATCGCCATCCTATTCCTAGGTTAGACGACATGCTTGATTTTAAGTGGTTCGTGTTACTTTTTTAAAATTGATCGTAGGTCCGGCTACCATCAAATCTGAATGAAACTAGGTGATGAATGGAAAATCATATTCAAGACCAAGTTTGGTCTATACGAATGGTTAGTGATGCCTTTTGTCCTCTCTGTTGCACCTAGTACAGTCATGAGGTTAATGAACCATGTGCTGAAACTGTTTATAAACAAGTTTATTGTTGTATATTTTGATGACATGCTTATTTATAGATACTCTGTGGATGAGCATGTAGAATACCTAAGGCAAGTACTTGATTTTTTGAGGGATGAAAAGTTGTATGCTAACTTTAAGAAATGTGCCTTTTGTGTTGAACGTATTATCTTTCTTAGTTTTGTTGTGAGTGCTAATGGTATTGAAGTAGATGAGTCAAAAGTAGAAGCTATTAGGGATTGGCCTACCCCTACTAATGTGTCACATATTAGGAGCTTTTACAGGTTGGCTAGCTTTTATAGGAGGTGTGTTAGGGACTTTAGCATCGTGGCAGCACCCCTTGCCGAGTTATTTAAGAAGGACCAACTGTTTGTGTGGGAAGAGTTTCAAGAGAGGGCTTTCCAAGTGTTGAAGTATAGGCTTAGTTCTGCCCCATTATTGCAACTACTCCACTTTAGTAAGGCCTTTGAGATTGAATGTGATGCATCGAGGGTCAGGATAGGTGGAGTGTTGATGCAAGATGGGAAACTATAATTTATTTTAGTGAGAAACTCAAGGGTGCAGCCTTGAATTACTCCACTTATGATAAGGAGAAGTGTGCTTTAGTGAGAGGATTAGCCCATCGGAAATATTACTTGTGGCCTAGAGAGTTTGTGATTAGGAATGACCATGAGTCCTTGAAGCACCTTAGAGGCCAAGAGAAGTTGAACAAGAGGCATTCCAAGTGGGTAGAGTTCATAGAGAGTTTCCCTTCTATTCATTACATAATGGGAAATGAGAATGTAGTAGCCTATTCATTGTCTAGGAAGTTTGCCTTAACTACCACTCTAGCTTCTAAGCTTATGGCTTTTGAGAGAATTAAGCCAATGTATGAGTATGGACCTAAGCTTAATGGAATTTGTGATGCCTTAGTGAGTGTGCAGCGGATGGATAAGTACCAATGGCATGGTGGCTGTCTCTTTAAAAAGGGGAAAGTGTGTATACCCGTGTCTTCATGGAGTGAGATGTTGGTCTGTGAGGCACATTGTAAGGGGTTTGATGGGACTTGGGGTGGATAAGACCTCAAGGAATACTAGGAGAATAGTTCTTTTTTCCTAAGATGAGGCGAGATGTGGAGCGATTTTGTAGTACTTGTTTAGACTGCAAAAGAGCTAAGTCTAGGTCTAGTCCCCATGGTTTGAACAAACCTTTGCCTGTTCCTACTAATCCATGGATTGAGATATCCATGGATTTTGTGATGAGCCGCCTTGGGAATCAGGCCACGTATAGTTCGCATTACATAAAAGATTACATTCAGAACAATGCTAACTTGCGGTTTCTTCAAACATAATATCTCTTGACGGCATCTGCATTGATGACTTTTGGCCAAACTTGACCATCCATTTTTCGAGAATCAGTGCCTCTCCAGATAAGACACGATGAACTACATAAGGACCTTGCCAACTCGATGAAAACTTGCCCCCTAGCTTTTCTTGATTAGGGAAGATTTTCTTCAATACCAATTACCCTGGTATGAAGTACCTCACCTTAACATTTTTTCAAATTCTTTGTTCTAATAAAGCTACCAATAATAGTTTGTATTCATTCAGCAAGCGTTAACTATTTAAATCCGCTCTTCGCACGTTCTGCATCTTTCAACTTATCTTCTTGAATGATTTTCAAAGAAGAAATTTTCCTTTGTGCGGAAAACTACTTCAACGCCATTTGCCTGCAAATAATGCTGCTCCAGTTGAAGTTCTAATGGTAGTCCAATATCCAAAGAGTGCAAAAATTAACTTTTCAGTGCATCATCCTTAAATTGTTTAGTTGTTTCGTTATAGATCACAAGCAAATTTTAAGCAAATTTTCTTAATTTTATATTTGAAATAGTAACAAAAATTAATCAGAAGCATAAAGTAAATAAGTATAGCAAAGTATCATAATAGGAATGCACTGCATATTTTATTCAAATCCTAACTTAGAGAGGTATCGCATAACAAATGATGCAATGGCAGAAACTAATAGAGTTATTTTCAAAAACATAAATTTAAATACAAAACACAATACAGGGCCTCAATCCGAATTGTGATGCAAAATAATACTGCTGAGTTCAATTGCCAAGTTCATTTCAAAAGAGCATGAATCTCGAAGATCATTATCTTCATTCTTCTGCTGCATCCTCATAAACAAGCTGGGGTACCCCATCAACAACAACATACCTAGTGTAATCCTAAAAGTTGGGTCTGGGAAGGGTGAGATGTATGCAGACCTTACCTCCACCGAGGTGGAGAGGCTGTTTCCTATGGACCCTCGACTCAAGGAGAAATATTTCGAAACAAGCAAGCAAAAATAAGACGAAATCACCCATACTAACGAAAATAATGACAAGGAAACTACTGATAGAAAGGTAAATAGATAACTGAAGAAGTAGTAAAGACATAGAAGTCTATAAATAAAGTATATAAAAATAATATAAATGATAGTGGGACAGAACTCTCGAGATTACTCCCTAACTGTCTACCTTAATCCTCGCCCTCCACGCCTTCCTATCAAAGGTCATATTCTCGGTGATGTGGAGGTGAGCTATGTCCTGAAGAATCACCTTGTCCCAATGCTTCTATGGTCTACCTCTACCACTCCGTAGACCTAGCACTACAACCTCTCGCACCTTCTCACTAGAGCATCTGCGCTCCTTCTTCTCATATGGCCAAACCATCGCAGCCTCCCTTCTCGCATCTTGTCCGCCACTGAGGCCACTCCCACGTTGTCACGAATGACTGTATTTCTAATCTTATCCATCCTCGTACGACCGCATATCCATCTAATAATTCTAATCTTTGGTAAGTTCATTCTCTAAATGTGTGTTGTCTTGACTGGCCAACACTCTGCTCCGTACAATATAGCTGGTCTAACAGCCGCTTTGTAGAACTTTCCCTTGAGTCTATATGCCACATTTTTATCGCATAGGACACCCGACGCGAGTCTGCACTTCATCCAGCCTGCTCCTATACGATGGGTGACATCATCGTCAATTTTGTCCATTACCTTGAATGATTGAGCCAAGGTACTTGCATCTTCTCTTTTGGGGAATAATCTGAGAATCAAGCGTCACTTCAGCCTCTGACTCCTGAGACACATCATTAAACTTACACTCCAAGTATTCTATCTTTGTTCTGCTCAGCCTCAAAACTTTAGACTCTAGGGTATGTCTCCAAAGCTCCAGCTTATCAAGAACTCTACCACGGGTCTCATCTATTAAAACTATATCATCGGCAAATAACATACACCATGGTGATGCTCCGTATCAATTCGTCCATCACCAGAGCAAATAAGAACGGGCTAAGAGCTGAACCTTGATGCTATCCCATCTCGACAGAGAAGTGATAAGAGCCATCTCCAACTGTCTCACGCGGGTCTTGATTCTGTCATACATGCCTTTAACCACACTGATACATGTAACTGGAATACATTTGGATTCTAAGCATCTGCACAAAACCTCTCTTCAGACTTTGTCATAGGCCTTCTCTAGGTCAATGAACACCATATGTAAGTCCCTTTTCTTATCCCTATACTGCTCAATCAACCTCCCAGAAGGTGGATGGCTTCCGTAGTCAACCGCCCATGTATGAATCCGAATTGATTATCAAAAATTGTTATATCCCTCCTCATCCTCTTCTCAACCATCCTCTCCCATACTTTCATGTCGTGGCTAAATAGTTTGATGCCCCTATAAATGTTGCAATTTTGAACATCTCCCTTGTTCTTGTACAACAGAATCATATTAGTCCACCTCCATTCCTCGGGCATCTTGGCCGTCTTCAGTATAACATCAAACAACTCAGTCAGCTAGGTTAAACTTACTATGCCTGCACTCTTCCAAAACTCTACTAATTCTCATCATGCCCGGTCGCTCTTCCGCCTCTCATCTTGCGAATTGTCTCCTAAACCTTTTCAAATTCAATACATGTGTAGTGCCCAAAATCACGGAGAATCTCTGAGTTCTCTAGATGACCCACCACAATACTCATATTCCTCATCCTCGATCAAATCTTGAATCTTGTGCCGTAAAAGAATGCAACTCTTGGTATCATGATAAGAATGCTCTGCATGGTAAGCACAATAATTGGCTCCACTATTTTTTTTTGTGGAGACAGGTTAAAGATTCCTTCTCCTACGAGTGGCGTCAAAAGTCCATTCCTTATTAGATACTCATATAAATCCACTGGACTTAAATTGGAAATGTAAACTCTCGGCTTTGCTTTTCTTTGATGTTGGAGCCAGATCCAAGCTCTTGTCTAGACTGTGGATGGGATAGAATCATTGGGATCTCAATCACTCCTATTTTGATCAATGCTTTGACCATTTCCTTCAATGAAACAATTTTCAATGTCATTCCCTGGAGCTCCAGAATGATAAGCATAGTTCTTGGTTATATCAAACCGAATAGGGAGAGGATAAAGTGTGTTCACTCCTATAAGGTGAATCAACCCGACTGCTTTCAATTTTTAAAACAGTTTGCCAATAGGCTCAGGTAGAGGCGTGTAAGTTTTGACCATCTTTTTGCTGGGTTTTACCACAATTGGGCGACCTTGACGAATAGATTCTTTAGGTTGACGACTTGAAAATGGTTGATAATTTATGAGTGATTGATAAACCCATGGTTTTGGGTAAGGCTGACACACAAGCTCTTTGTATTGATGGTAATTTATTGGAGGGAACATTAACGGAGGGTTAAAAGTAGAATTTGGTGTGAGAAGAGCTTGGTAGTGATTAAGGTAGTTATGGGTAGATGTGCTTTGGCCATAAAATTGATAAGAAGGATTTGGATGCTTTAGGTTTAGCCTTTTGGTGCTTTCGCAGTCAATACCTCTTTCCTCTTTAACTTGTCTGTCCTTTTAGAGAGCAATTGCGTTTGTGGTCTTTAAAGCCCGTGATTCAAGAGTCATTTTAATCTCAATGCTTTCTCCCATCTTGACAATGTCAGCAACTGTTGTTTCCCTCATAACTATAATTTTCTCACTCTTATAAAGCTCTCTATCCAAGGATGCTATAAATGAAGTAATTGCTTCATTTTATGATAATGGAGGCAGGACCCCAGCAACTTTAGATGTCCAATGCACTGCGTATTCTTTAAAATTCCCAGTCGACTTCTTCTTCAAATTCGCCACATGATGCCTACTAGCCTTCTCATTTCTTTGCCAATCGTACCACTCGTTCAGATTGGATGCGTGTTCCACTTCTGATTGTCCATTTTCCTTTGTAAGATCAATAAGAGTCTTTCCATCATTCTTTGTGCTTTCTTCTAAAGTTGGACCAGACAATGTCTTTTTCTTTTTTATGACCACAGTAGAAAGAGAGTCTCCTGCTCTTGCTTTTGATTTTGTGGATCTAGCCATTTCAAAGTCAACACAAATCAAACTTCTGCGGGGAAGGGAGTAAGCAAACAAAAGAAAAAGTCAAAGGTAAATATGTTCGTTTGCATGTTATTTACGAGGTTACACAAAACCACGTAGCATGCATCACATAGCGCTTTTGCATTTAAACAACTTGACATGTGGCAATCACAATTAGTTAAGTGTAAATAAAAATACGGGCATATCCTACCCTATAAGGTGCCTCTTTTGTGCTAGAGGTAAGCCTAATCGTCAAGTATATGATAATGAAAAATAGTCAAAGCCAATTTTGAGCTCAAATTAAGAGTAAGTAATCAATAATAACAATAATTGAACAATAATACAAAACTGAATTTTCATAAATAACATCTTTCTTTCTTCTTCTTTTTTCTTTTCTTTCTCTTTCTCTTTTTTCTTCTTCTTTTTTTCTTTTTCTTTTTCTTTTTCTCTTTCAATTCATCATTCTTAAAAATTCAATAAAATAAGAACAAAATTAAAATATATTTGATATAGTAAAACTACAAGCTTTGCTGAATACTGCATCATTCTGAAGTGGATGTGCTGCCATGACTAGGATCTGCTCTCGACTGGTTTATCCTCTTTGTTATATTCGCATCTTCAAAACCAACTCTTTCCGGTAGACTAGGAATTAAGCTTTGATAATCTCTAATCATTGCAAGTACTCTGGTATACAGCTTTGTCGCACTATTGATACTTCTACGGGTTGTAAGTTTTCCCGATCAGTGAGAACTATTTCACTATCTTGGCACTGCAACTCTATTATCCCAACTATTCTCCTCAAAGTTGGTGTCAACTCGAAATTCTAACACAGCTCGTGCTGGACACCCAAAAGTGGATGTTGCTCCCAGCGCACACGCAAGTATACGCGATCGACAAGTAATAAAATGATAAGTAGAGTATCGTTCCCACGAGGACTATTCAGACTGGATTCCTAACAAACAATTTCTTAACAACTACTCAGGGATCTTTTCCAATAGTGAGAGTATTATCAACTAAAGAACAGTAATTTAAATGGAGGAAATTCAGTCAAACAATGGAGCAAACTTTGGTTGTAAACAATATTAATGAGACGGTCCAGGATTAGAGTTACGAACAATCAAGTTGAGTTATCCTGTTGATTCCACTTCTTAAGTCCCAAGATAGCTAACTAACAGGTTAATTGTACCCGTGAAAACCTTTCGATTCTTCACGGTCTATGCAGGCTACTCCAATCCCTATATGTCTATGGGTTGATTCACGTGCACGCATTAACGAATTCTGTATTTAGCTAAGCAAGGTGAATAGGTATATGTCTATCCTGCCCATAAATTGATTCCACAATGCCCGGGTTCACAATCTAGCCCTACTCTTTCTTATTGCGTTCATAAATTCCCTCTGTCGAGTTCAATCTAAGAACCGTAGATAATGTTCAATTATTCGGCCGTTATAATCAAACAATTATGATCAAGAAAGAATAAACAATCTATAATTGGAATTCAATTAATGAAAATCAACATTCAAACCTCAACCTTCATGAATTCACTCTAATCAACATTCAAACCTCAACCTTCATGAATTCACTCTAACCCTAGAACGATATATTTAGCTACGCATACTCATAATAATAACACAAGGATTTGACGAAATAATAAAATAATGATGTAATAACTTAATGGAAGGAAGAAAAACCCTTGTTCAAGATGTTATGAGCTCTCCAATTTGCTCCAAAGTCTAAACTCCCTTCAAAAATGAAGTAAAAGTGTATTTATAGTATTTACAAAAGCCTAGCAATAAGTTACGCCTAAGCCTAGACGAAATAGGAAGTCCAAAAATGCTCCAGGGGCGCTATAGCTGGCGCCCCGCGCCTCGGAACGCGTTCAACTAGGCAGAACCCGTCGAATCTCGCACGCAATAGCCATGCCCCGCGCCCCAAACCGCGCCAAGATGCTAGGCGCTTCCCTGGCGCGCCGCGCCACCTAGGGCGCTAGGCAATTTTCCTGCTTCGTCGTTCGCAGCTCGCGTCGCGTTGTGCCTTCGTGTGCCCGATCCAATCCTCAATCAAATTCCAATCTTTTCTTGCTCGATCATGCTCTTTAAAACTCCAATTGCACTTCATAACAACCTACACACATACGATATAAAATCAGTGCAAATCACATTCATCAACAAGAAAATGTGCGAATAAAGTACTCAAACGTGAGGAAATATTAAGGAATTATAGGCATAAAATGCCAAACATCACCACCCCACACTTGAACTTTTGCTCGCCCTCGAGCAATCACAAATAACTCCCCAACCTAGGTAGAATAGGTCTGCCTATGACTATGGTTGATACCGACCATTGAACGAGTGCACACATGACTACTATGGGTCCAACAAACATGCCAACAATTTATCAAACTCAAACTCAAAAACATGAGAACAACCACCTCAAGAAAACTCAAATGCGCAAACTCGACTCATTGCAACCATGCTCCCACAAAGTGATACCTATCTGCACAACAAAAAAGCCACGACTTCACCTATCTCATGTAAACCATGTGCCCTCACCAAACAATGAAGCAAGAGAGTGTCCCCTAAATATCACACACAACAATGAATATTAAGAATAGAACGGGGACAATAGCATAGAAAGAATTCACTCACTCTCATGAAAATCTCACATGTCACACATGATGTACCATAGGCTTGCCCGTAGTGTAGGACTCCACTAATGTAAGCTCACTCCAATCGGGATTAACTAGGACTTTAAAGGGTTGTAATGTAGGCTAAGAGGCTGGTAGGATACATATGGGTAATAGTGACTACCTCCCTAAGCACTTTAATACATCACAATAAAATTAAGCACATATCTCATCAAAGCCACCCATTTCACCACCCAACCAACAAATTTCTCACACACCTTTTTCAACAAAGTAGTAATTCTTCTTTTAAGCATACACTAGCAAGGATGGATATTTTTTTTTTCTCTTTATTTCTTCTTCAACTCTTTTTTTTTTCTTTTCATTTGATGTTTTTTTTTCTATTCACTTCTTTCCAAACCTTGCCAATGCTCATAATCAACTACTTCACAATTCATCACATATTCCCCTCATTGGTTCCACTCAAAAACCTCCCAATACTTCAACCACAAACTCCACAATAATATAAAATCATCAATTAAAGTGCTTGAGGAGTAAAGGGCCAAAAGAAAGCAACTTAGAACAAGTGGGTAGGCTTGCGGTGTGGGTGCCAACAAAAGGTCAAGGAGATCACAACAATCAAGTCCAAGGTGTATATAAGGATAGGCAAATCAAGAGAAGGCCTGTATCATTTCTCGATTAGAGTAAACCTAGGATTTCGCTGTGCGCACACACGGGGCAAGTTCTAGACACCAATATGCAACATGGAGTACAATAAGAATATGCCTCACAACACACATTGCACATAGTCCACACAAAATGGCTCCATCACAACTCTCAATCAAGCAAATAGGGTGCAACTTGTGGGAATTTAACCACTAATGCACAATGGTTCACAACAAAGTCAAGTGAGTGGACTCAAGCATCTCAAGGGGGTCATTCCATTTTTTTCTAGGCATGCATCACAATTTAAAACCAAAAGACACCACAAATAGCACATGCAATAAGTTCAAGTCCACCGGTATCAAACAAATCAAAGGCACCTAGCATTCCACCTATTTCTTTCGTCTAGGGCCACCTATAACTAACTACTCTAATCTTAAAAAGAAAATAAAAACTACCCGGTTCAAAGGCCTCCCCGTGGAAAAGAACCGAGGTCATAAGAAAAACCACGGGGTGGATGACTGTACCACTACGAAAACTAAAAAGAAAATCTTTTTGGAATTTTTCATTGGTATTCTAATTTTTTTTTCATTTTTTTATATACTAAAGCAAGAAACAAATAAAAATAAAGTCAAGTGACAAAAATAAAAATTTCTAAAATTAAATATCTAACGGTACAGTCATCCATAACCTCAAACACTTGGGAAGTCCCCCACCCCACACTTAAAACTAAGCAATGTCCTCAGTGCGACAAAAAATAAAGTACAAGAGGTAAAGGAACTTCCCTGAAGGCTCTAGCCCTTGGTGCTAGCATCCTCCACGCTTCCGTATAGTATGAGGTACTCAGACTTCCCCCAACAGGTCATCAATATTAGGCAGGGGTGAGGACACCCCACAGTTAAACTCGACATTACATGAACCTGCAATCCAAAGAAAAACAAAACTACGTGACACTATAAATAAACTAATACAAGTACAAACTCGGGTTGCCTCCCGAGAAGCGCCTTAGTTAACGTCGTGGCACGACGACACTTTTAGCTCACTTCCAGCATTTATGTCTTCTCTTCTTACGATGAACCATTGCTTTCTTCATTTCTCTGAGAGAACACCTCTTCAACTTCACAAGTGATGTGCCATTGCTATCTTGTTCCACATTCTGCTCACACACGTCATTTGGTTTGCTTCCATGTTCTTATTTGACACATTCGATCATAGAGCACTCTTCAATCTTAGTTATGTGCTCCTTCTCATTATAAACCTTGAAAGTAACCTTTTCTCCATGTGCTCTAACAGTCATCTCTCCCAGCTCCATGTCAATAATTGCCTTCGAGGTGACTAAGAATGGTCTCCCCAAAATGATTGGAGCTTCTCGGTCCTCTTCATAATCTAGGACTACAAAATCAACAGAGAATGTAAACTTACCAACTTTAAGCAACACATCCTCCAACTTACCATCAGGGTGAGTGAGTGATCCATCCGCCATCTTAAGAGTAACTGAAGAGGGCTTGATTGCTCCTAGCCCTAACCTTTTGCCAACAGATAGATGCATGATATTTATGCTCGCACCCAGATCACACAATGCACCAGTGATATTATGCCTTCCAATGGCGCAAGGAATAGTAAACCTCCCAGGATCTTGAAGTTTTGGAGGTACATTGCTCAAGATGGTGCTACACTCCTCAACTAACTCCACTGTATCTATCTCATAAGGCTTTTTCTTCTTGACTAAAATCTCTTTTAAGAACTTCACAAAAGATGGCATCAATTCAAACACATCAGTCAAATGAATGTTAACTTGAAGCTCTTTCAACATACTCACAAATTTTTGATACTGGGCCACATCCTTCGATGGTATAAGTCTCTGCAGGAATGGTGGATGCAGTAGAGGTGCCTCATTTTTCTCTTCTTTCTTCTGTACCTTCTCCACTTTTTCAAATTTTTCTATTTTACCTCTCTCCTCAGACTTGGCCATCAGCTCTCCACCTTCAATTAAAGTCACTGCAAGACATTGCTCAGGCCCTTTTCTAACAGTACTCGATCCAGCATCACCAGGGGGTGCTCCATGTTGTCTAGAATTTGTAGCGCCCACCAACTGCCCCAACTGGTGCTCCAGGTTCTTTTGAGCATTGACAAGATCTTGTATGGCATGTGCATGGGCTGCAGTGTCAGCTATCATTCTCTGCTGGCCTGCCATTATCTGCTTTAGCATATCTTCAACTGAATTGCTAACCTGCTGTGGTGGAGCTGGATGTGGTTGATAATTATTTAGGGCTCTCATATTGCCTTGATAATAAGCATTACCAAACCGATTCTGAGCCTGCAGCCTATTTTGATTACCCACGTAATAAACTGACTCTGGATTAGAGGAGCAAACCTCTGTAGCATGATCTTGACCACAAACCTCACAAAAACTCTGGAGTTGTTGCACTGGAGCCACTGGTTGCTGAGTCTTTGGCAGAGCTAGCTTGCTAATTTGATTAGAAATAGCATCCATCTTCGCCCTCAGCTCTGAAACTGCATCTAACTGAAGTACCCCAGCAAATTTCTGCGTAGCAGCTCTACCATCTCCCTGCCAATCAGGATTGCTCTGCGAAAACTTGTCTAGTAATTCATAGATCTGGTCAAAGTTTAAAGCCAGTACTTGGCCTCCAGCAGCAGCATCTACCACGATCTTAGTATGCACAGTCAACCCCTCAACAAAAGTATGTGCCAGAACCTCATTTGATTGGTTATGGTGTGGACAATCTATCAGTAAAGCTTTAAACCGCTCCCAGGCTGAATACAAAGACTATCCTTCTATCTGTCTGAAGGACATAATTTCACTCCTCAGCCGGGCTGTCTTGGCAGATGGATAAAACTTAGCTAAGAACTTCTTAGCCAAATCATCCCAAGTAGTGATAGACCCAGACTTTTCAGCCTTTAACCACCTCTTTGCTGCCCCAATCAATGAAAAAGGGAAAAGTACCAATCGAATATAATCAGTTGAGACTCCTGCTGGTGCTGCTGGTGTGTATGTGTCACTAATCTCCAAGAAATTTTGGATATGTTGTTGTGGATCCTCGTGCAATAATCCAGCATATTGTCCAGTCGCATGTAACAGTTGTATCATGCCGGACTTAATCTGAAAGTGCCCAGTAATTTCAGGTTTAACTATGCTCGAGGCTACTCCCTCCAGACTGGGAAGAGCAACATCTCGCACAGCTAAAGCTCGATCTGCTGCCATTCCTACATGTAAGGGTTAAGAGAAACCTAATAGCTGAAACAGCACAAGAAACTCAAAACAAAAATTAAACTTGAATAAAAAATAATAAATCATAAGAAAAGAAAACAGTCAATTATTAGTCCCCGACAACGGCGCCAAAAACTTGTTGCTCCCAACGTACACGCAAGTATACGCAGTCGACAAGTAATAAAATGATAAGTAGAGTATCGTTCCCACAAGGACTATTCAGACTGGATTCCTAACAAACAATTTCTTAACAACTACTCAGGGATCTTTTCCAATAGTGAGAGTATTACCAACTAAAGAAAAGTAATTTAAATGGAGGAAATTCAGTCAAACAATGGAGCAAATTTTGGTTGTAAACAATATTAAATGAGACGGTCCAGGGTCAGATTTACGAACAATCCAGTTGAGTTATCCTATTGATTCCACTTCTTAAGTCCCAAGATAGCTAACTAACAGGTTAATTGTACCCGTGAAAATCTTTCGATTCTTCACGGTCTATGCAGGCTGCTCCAATCCCTATATGTCTATGGGTTGAATCACGTGCACGCATTAACGAATTCTGTATTTAGCTAAGCAAGGTGAATAGGTATATATCTATCCTACCCACAAATTAATTTCCCGATGCCCGGGTTCACAATCTAGCCCTACTCTCTTATTGCGTTCATAAATTCCCTCTGTCGAGTTCAATCTAAGAACCGTAGATAGTGTTCAATTATTCGGCCGTTATAATCAAACAATTATGATCAAGAAAGAATAAACAATCTATAATTGGAATTCAATTCATGAAAATCAAAATTCTAACCTCAACCTTCATAAATTCACTCTAACTCTAGAACGATATATTTAGCTACGCATACTCATAATAATAACACAAGGATTTGATAAAATAATGAAATAATGATGTGATAAATTAATGGAAGGAAGAAAAACCCTTGTTCAAGATGTTATGAGCTCTCCAATTTGCTCCAAAGTCTGAACTCCCTTAAAAAATGAAGTAAAAGAGTATTTATACTGTTTACAAAAGCCTAGCAATATGTTACGCCTAAGCCTAGATGAAATAGGAACTCCAAAAACGCTCCAGGGGCGCTATGGCTGGCGCCCCGCGCCTCAGAACGCGCTCAACTATGCAGAACCCGTCGAATCTCGCACGCAATAGCCATGCCTCGCACCCCAGACCGCGAGAAGATGTTGGGCATTTCCCTGGCGCGCCGCGCCACCTAGGGCGCTAGGCAATTTTCCTGCTTCGTCGTTCACAGCTCGCGTCGCGTTGTGCCTTCGTGTGCCCGATCCAATCCTCAATTAAATTCCAAGCTTTTCTTGCTCGATCATGCTCTTTAAAGCTCCAGTTGCACTTCATAACAACCTACACACATACGATATAAAATCAGTGCAAAATCACATTCATCAAGTAGAAAACGTGCGAATAAAGTATTCAAACGTGAGGAAAAATTAAAGAATTTTAGGCATAAAATTCCAAACATCAGTGGATAAGAGCTAGAACCAGATCATATTTTGTAGGGACTTGAAGCAAATCAACCAATCTACCTAACTTCCACCGGACTGCAATTCTGTCTTGTTCACAAAATTCTGCACCATGATTTCTACATCTCTGAGACTTCTACGACCATGTAGATTATGCTAAATTCTCTCCTTTTCTGTTTTAAAACACAAAGATTCTAAATCTGATTATGCTCAAAACTTGGCTGGGACTCAGGATTCGTTACCATATAGCAAATAATATGCATTGTCGTTGAGTTCAAGAACCGTTGACGTAAGAGTTGTTTTCCTAACTATGGAGGCGGTACCAAGGACCGGGTCCAGACTAAAGTATAAATGCATGCATGCTCCTACTCAGAAACTCTAAGGTGGGTTAGACATAAGGCTGAATGGTGAGTTGCAAGTGATCTCACAGTCGACTTATTCCACGAAAACCTGCCAATGTACCAACTCTTTCAAAGGGTTCTTTAGTGGAAGAAAGTGCGGGTGTGTATGGACGCACCTCGTGGATATTTTGAGTGAGTATTCTGGAGGCTCCTAGGAGTGGGAAAAATATGAACTGAATGCCAATTTATATATGTGCACAAATAAGGTGTAGTAACATATTTTTGTGGCACACACTTGCAAATAATCAATTCACTAAATATGTTGCTTTTGCAAATAAACAATAGAATCATACTGGTTTGGAGGTAATCATACTAGTTTCAGCATACAAACACTTAAACAAAGCTAATTCATGAAAACCTCATGGTTTGAACCATTTGTGTATCCCAGCGAAGTCGCCACGCTGTTGAACCACAACAAAATTATTTGTTTAAGGGCAAGTTCCGGGTATAATAAGTTCAACATTATGGAGATTCCAAATGGTTTCTTTGGAGTCGCCACCTAATTTAGGTTAATTAGGAACCAATTTGTTAATTAAAATGAGTGCAATTTATTCCCTTTTATAAGAGAAATATTTTCAGTGATTCTTTAGGTAAGTGGTTCATTTAAATTCGAAAGAAGGTCTCTATTACGGGAGCATTTTGGAAAAATCTACCAAAAGGCAATTAATCCGGCAGTTTTCACAAATTTTATAACTTAAAGATTTTTTTTAAAAAAAAAGCTAAATAAAGTTTATAAATAAATGGATGATAAAATAGAATAGATAAGGATAATGGGCTAAAAATTGAATGAAATAGATAATATATAAATAACAAAAGGATAAATAATTAATTAAATAAATCATAAATAAATAGAATAAAATAAATTAATTAGACACTTAATTGATTAAATAATTAGATATATAAAAAATAAAAAATAAATTAAATTAAATTAATAAATAAATAATTTATTAAATAAAAAATTAGATTAATTAATTATGATTTTAAATTATAAATTTTAATTGTCGCTTTTACTTTTTGCACTCATTAATTAACAAAAGATTCGTAATTTTGTTAAATTAACTGGCAGGTCCTAAGGAAACGAGAACAAATGTTTCAACAAAATAAGTTTAAATATGCACAAGAAATCTATTCTACAAATTCTGTCTACTCAAACTCCTGGTCCAGTTCTAGGGATTCTAATCATGGCTTCTAAAGGGACGAGAAACGAGGAGTTTAGAAGATAGAACCCGAAATGGAATCTAGCTGCAGCGCAACATTTATTCACTCAATACAAAGGCAAATGCCTCGAATGCGAGATTTATAAACTCATTTCCCAAAAGTGTTAATTTCAAAAACCAAAGATAAAGGAAATTAGTATACAAAAAGAGACAAATAAAAACAAGTGAATACAGATAAATACGATGTCACTGGTAAAATATAATATAAAGAAAGACCGCGGTCAAAACGATAATAATGACCTCACTGGCCAAAACGATAAATAAGACCTCACTGGTCAAAATGATAAATAAAACCTCACTGGTTATTGGCCAACAAGAGACCTCACAGATTATTGGCAAATAGAGTAACGTCACTGGTCCTTGGCCAACAAAGAGCCTCGCAAGTCATTGGCAATCAAAGAGACCTCACCGGTCACAACAATAATAAGACCTCACCGGTCACAACAAATGATAAAGACCTCACTAGTCAAAACAATAATTTACATGGGGCAGTTAACCAAGTTTCAAACTGCATAAATGAACTTCATACAATTCCATAAGATTCAGATACCAACTAACGAACACTTAAACCAAATGACCTCTTTTACAATACTGAATTCAAAACTTGGATAACTATTTGAACCATTTAAGGGAGAAGAAAACTTAAAGACTTTTATCAATCAAATTATAACTTCTAGACCCTTATCAAGCCACTTAAACTACACTATACATTCTCTTTACACTCACACACATCTCAGACCTCCCTCGCTGAGCTGCAATAAGCTAAGACATCACCCTTGAAGCCTTCATCATCCTTACACCCTCAATACCACTACCTAGGCAACCAAGAACAAGAGCACACCACCCTAGAACATCCAGCAACAAGAAAAAAAGAGACAAGATCCCTCCGCTCACTAAAAGCCAACTGAACACCCTGCATACACTCACATCCACCTATAGAAAACTACCAAAACCTATACTAACCACATGTACATTTTCAGGGCACCAATCAACAAAAACAAAGCCCTTGACCCTTCTCCAATAACCTGCAGACCTCCAAACAAACATCCTACCTCATCCTTAACACTATAGAGAGAACACAACATTATGGGACCTGCAACTCCCTTAACACCTATACAGAACTACCTTCAAACCTAAAGCTAAACTCTCTATGATCTGCAACCTCAAAGTCTTTCTTTCCACCTGCAGAACTGCAAAGAACCACCAGAACAATCTAGAAACTCTCCTGAACCCCTAGAACAACTGCCATGCACACCCCTCAGCCGCTTAGGCATAATTTGCACACTCTCAAAACAGTCTGCAACATCTACATCTATGATTCAGAGTAAACTACAAAAGTGATAAAGTAAACATAAAAGAGAGACATGGCTCGAACAATTACCTAAGTAGCAACGAGAAACTATGTCTCGTTACACCTCGGGTGAAGGTCAAGTAACACCTACACAAAGCAACTATCCTCAAGGGCACTCGACTCTCGCAAATAGAATGATCAAGACAGATTGAAGTTAAGCTTGGATTCTACCAATTGAAATCAAGCCAAGAATAAGGTTTTCATTAGAGAGAATTCTCATAAGTTTTGTGTATTCAATGATGGGTATTGAAGAAAATGGCTAAGGAAGCCTTTTATAATGCTTCCTTTACATGTTGTGAAATGTCTAAAAGCCCACAAGAGGGTTAAAAACAATACAAGCCACATAGGGATAAAATAGCATTACACATAGAATTCCCGTCCAAATCTTAGCAAAAGTAGGCGCCCCGCCTAGAGAGTAGGCGCTCTGCCCGAAACACAGTAGTGCAGAGTAGGCGCTCCGCCTCTTTTAAAGTGGCGCCCCGCCTCCTTGAGATCCAGAGAGGTGGGCATCAACTATGCGATCTGCCTGGTGTAGTGGGCGGTCCACCTGGTGCTGGGTCAATCAATGCACTCAAGTGCATGGCCTTCAACTCCTCTCCGAAGTCTCCGTCTCCAAAGCTCTTCTATACCAACTGTAAGTGAGAATTTTTGATTTCTTTAGCTTGGCTCCGAGTTAATGGTCTTCTGGTAGTTTAGCCGGCATCATCCTCCCCTTATTGAGAAGATTTCGTCCTTAAAATCAAGGTGTCATCCTCCACGGCATCATCACCTACATCACAAAGAGTCAACTCGGAAATATTAAAAGTGCTAGAAACATTATACTCACCCGGCAAGTCTATCACATATGCGTTGTTGTTGATCTTGGATAGGACTTGGAATGATCCATCTCCACGTAGTGCCAACTTTCGTTTCCTATGGTTTGGAAATCATTCCTTCCGGAAGTGCACCCATACCCAATCTCCCTTCTTGAGTTCCACCTTCTTTCTTGCCTTGTTTTTCTTGGAGGCCGCCTTTTCATAAGCTTCCTCCAAGTTCTTCTTCACCTTAGCATGGAGTTCAATCAAAGCCTTAGCTTGGCTTTTACCTTCAAAATTAACAACCATATACCTCGGTAAAGGGGTAAGATGAAGTGGAATCAAGGGATTAAAATCATAAACATACTCAAATGAAATCATGCCAATCATTCTATCCAAAGTACGGTTATATACAAACTCTATGAGTGGTATCTTCTCTACCCATGTCCGGGCCTTGCCTTGGGTCATAGCTCTAAGAAGAGACCCCAAGGTTCCGTTCACCACCTCAGTTTGACCATTCGTTTGAGGGTTTTGAGACGTAGAGAACAACAATTTGGTGCCAAGGGCACCCCATAAGCACCTCCAAAAATGGCTTAGGAACTTAGTGTCCCTATCACTCACAATGGTTTGAGGTACTCTATGCAACTTTAACACATTATCAATGACCAAAGAAGCTACATGTTTTGCATCATTACTCTTTTTGGATGGAATAAAGTGTGCCATCTTGGAGAACCTATCCACGACAACATAAATACTATCATGTACCCCTCTAGATCGTGGCAATCCCATAAGAAAATCCATAGAAATATCCATCCATGAGCTAGTAGGAATAGGCAACGGACTATACAAGCCATAAGGTTTTGACTTAGACTTGGCGTGCTTGCAATCTAAACAAGCATTGCATAGCCGATCAATATGCAACCCCATCTTAGGCCAATGTAATTGCTCCATAAGGATGGCTAAAGTCTTATCCCTCCCAAAGTGACCCATTAAGCCTCCACAATGTGCTTCACGCACTAGGTATTCTCTCCATGAGGACACGGGGACACACACTCTCCCATTCTTGAAAATGTAGCCATCTACCCATTGGTATTTCTCCACCCTCTTCACACTCACTAGAGCATCATGAATGATCTTGAGCTTTGGGTAATGTTCATACATCAATTTTGTACTCTCAAAACCCATAAGCCTAGAAGCAAAAGTAGTAGCAAGGGCGAACTTCCTAGAAAGTGCATCTGCTACAACATTGTCCTTTCCCTTCTTGTAATGAATTATATAGGGAAAAGACTCAATAAAAGTCCACCCACTTGGCATGCCTCTTGTTCAGCTTCTCTTGGCCTCTAAGATGTTTGAGTGACTTATGATCACTCTTAATCACAAATTCCCTAGGCCAAAGATAATGTTGCCAATGAGCCAGAGCTCTCACTAGGGCATACAACTCCTTGTCATACGTAGAGTAATTCAAGGTGGAACCCTTCAACTTTTCACTAAAGTAGGTAATAGGTTTCCCATCTTGCATGAGAGCACCTCCAATATCCACCCCGAGGCATCACATTCAACCTCAAAAGCCTTTGTGAAGTCGAGCAATTGCAACAAAGGGGCAGTACTCAACCTACTTTTCAACTCTTGGAAAGCCTTCTCTTGAGGCTCTTCCCACACAAAGGGCTTGTCTTTATTCACCAACTCGGTGAGTGGTGCGGCAACGGTGCTAAAGTCCCTAAAAAATTGCCTATAGAAACTAGCAAAGCCATGGAAACTACTCACATGAGATACGGTGGTAGGAGTAGGCCAGTCTTTAATTGCTTCAACTTTGGACTCATCAACCTCTCCACCATTTGCACTAACAACAAAACCAAGAAAGACAACCTTTTCAACACAAAAGGAACATTTCTTAAAATTGGCATAGAGCCTTTCGGCTCTTAGCACTTCAACCACTTTCCTTGAATGGAAAACATGATCATCTATTGATTTGTTATATATCAAGATATCATCAAAATAGACAACCACAAACTTGTTGATAAATTGCTTCAAAACATGGTTCATCAATCTCATAAATGTGCTAGGTGCATTGGTGAGGCCAAAAGGCATAACCAACCATTCATAGAGACCAAACTTGGTCTTGAATTCGGTTTTCCACTCATCACCCGGTTTCGGATTTGGTGGTAGCCGGATCTAAGATCTATCTTAGAAAAGACACTAGAACCACTCAATTCATCAAGCATGTCATCAAGTCTAGGAATGGGATGAGGATACTTTACCGTTATCTTATTGACCGCACATCAATCAACACACATCCTCCATGTACCATCTTTCTTTGGATCAAGGATCACCGGTACGACACACAGACTCAAGCTTTCACGAACTAAGCCTTTATTGAGAAACTCATCCACTTGCTTTTGCAACTCTTTTGTATCTTCGGGGTTTATCCTATAGGCCGGCTTGTTGGGGATTTGGGACCCCGGGACAAAGTCAATTTGGTGCTCAATCCCCCTCAATGGAGGAAGACCGCTAAGCTTCTCACTCGAGAACATGTCCTCAAAAACCTTCAAAACATTCTCAATAGCACTGGCAAAGGGTTAGGGTTAGTAGCATAATCACGTTCGGAATTCAAAACCATACCTTTGTGCACTAGGAAAATGAGCAATTTGTGCCATCATTACCTCTCAAGTACTCACCCAGTTACATCATGGCAGAAATGCCACGGGTAGAAGATGGCGGAGTCCCTTGACTCTCGGCCAAAGGCCTAGTTTCTACGGAGAACATAGATTTACCCGCTTCTTTCAATTCCCTCACGCACCTATAGTCATCACTCACTTGCTTAGGCATCAAGGGCTTGAGCACATACTTCTTTCCCTCATGCTTAGCCGTGTAAGTACTTTCTCGGCCATCATAAACCAGACTCCTATCATATTTCCAAGGCCTACAAAATAAGAGGTGGCAAGCTTGCATTGGCACTACATCAAACATTAGCTCATCTTGATAGTTCCCAATCTTGTACTTTATCAAGACTTGCTTCACTACCTTCAACTCCTCATACTCACTTAACCATTACAAACAGTAGGGCTTGGGTGTTTAAGGGTAGGCAAATTTCAATTGTGACACCAAAGATTGGCTCACCACATTAGCACAACTACCCGAATCAATAATCATGGATCACACTTGTCCCTTCCCTCTATATCTAGCATGGAACAACTTCTCCTTTTGCACATTCACTTCGTCTTCACTCACCATGGCACTCAATCTGCGATGTACCACTAGAAATATGTTAGGATCATCACCCTCCGCCGCATCTTCTTCACACTCATCTCGCTTATCTCCCTCAACTTCTGCACCTTCGGGCTCACTTTGTTTCTCATACACTAACCCATCATCCATGATTATCATTGTTTCTCGGGAGGGGCAATCTTTTGGAAAGTGGCCATAGCCCTTGCACTTGTGACATTGAAAAGAAGAAGGAGAAGGAGAATCTAAATGAGTTTTAGAATTACCTCCCAACTCCTTGAAGTCACTTCTTGGTGTAGCTTTTTCATAAGACTTCTTCATATTTTGGCTTCTACTAGCACCACTGGTATAAGGGCTCTTCCAATTCTTGGTTTGGCTCACGGGAGTAGAAGTAGAGCTTTTATAGTGAGTGTCTTTTTCTTTCTTACTCCACCTTTCGGCTTCCACAGAGGCATCATAGGCTTCTTGGAGTGATCGGAAATGGTGTAACTTCAATTGAGAAGCAATCACTCGGTTCAAGCTATTCTTGAACCTAATGATAGCTTATTTAACATCTTCCCGTTCCATGTCAAGGGCCATTCAGCTCTTTTCAAAATCATTGAAATATTATTCAACCGACTTGGTACCTTGCTTCAATTCATAGAGTCTCTTGAGTTGCTCCTGCCGGAACTTAGGAGTCACATATTTCTCATGCATCACATCCTTCAATTGTTCCCAAGTCATGTGAGTAGGCATCCCAATAGCATGTCGAGCCCTCTTGACCGACTCCCACCAAGTGGAAGCATATGACTAAAACAAAGCAATAGCATATGTAGCCTTCTTCTCATCCGACATGTTATTTGTGTCAAAGACTCTCTCAACTTGTACCTTCCACTGTAGGAACTTCTCCGGATCACTAGTCCCTTTGAAGGATGGGATAGTGATCTTGACACTATTCAAGTTGTTATCACGGCCCCCACTGTAAGGAACCGGTTGACCCCTATAGTAGTAGTCATCATAACCATCATACTCTCTTCGCAAGTTCCTCCCTAAATACCTCACTTGAGGTCTACGACCTTGTACACGACCTCTATTCACACCACGACCTCTATTCATTGCCCTCCTATTCGGATAGGGTGGCTCAAAGTCATCAAGGTCGTCACCAAGCTCGGGTGTCTCCCCTTCTTGAGAATCAACATATTGCTCATCCGGTACAACATTTCTTTGCGGTCTCACTTGTGGTAGAACAACACCTTGGGGAATAACCAAGTTGTGGGGAATTCCTACTTGTTGGGGAATGCCCAAAAATCATGCTCGACGAGTAGCTTCATCCTTTATTATTTTGCTATCTCGGCAAATCGTTCTGGTTTCACGGTTGAGCCACCATTTGTGCCTTCTCCGGCATCTTTGTTAACATTAGGGGTTTTCTCCCTTTCCAGATTCTCAAGTCTCAAGATTATTGATCTCACCTCGGCTAATAGGTGGGCCAAAGTAGATTCCACAACCGCTATGGACTTCTCTCCTTCTTCCGCCATGTACCTACAAGCAATCAAAGACAAGAAGAAATTAGAGTAAAAAGTCCTCCCTCACTCTCTCACTCCCTCACTTTTAAATGTCAATCGGGTACACCCAATTTGTGGGTAGGATCACCCAAGCTTGATTCTAAAGGCTCCTCGTAGTTGAACAATCTCTTCAATAACCAATCAAGTTCACAAGAACCAAATACTCTTCGGGAAAAGTGGAATTGATGTGACTTTATGGACACTAGGCTATATAGTGAGCACTTGAAGCAAAAATATTCTACGAGGCTTCTTTGAATTCTAATCTCCATTATGCATGAATGCCCTACAAGCTCAATGAACTAGTACTAATCAAGTAGAAATTTTACTCTAAAATTACTATCCGGAAGTAATGGAAGCAAAGAAAACACGAAAACCTAAAAAATAAACTACCCGGGCAACCTCCTAGAAGTAGGCGCCCTACCTCTATAAAAGGTGCGGTCCGCCCAGTCGAGATCCTGAGAGGCTGCACAAAAAGAGGCGCTACGCCTACTGTAGAATTTGCAGATTTTCGAAAATGTGTTCTTGGTCTTTTGCACACAAATTTCCAATATTTTTCAAGTTGTTTTTCAATTCTAATGGTACCCAAAGATGTATATGATGATTCTAAATAATTTCCAATAGGTTTTGACCCCAAACAAACAACAAATAATTGATTTTGATTTTGAAGCAATAATTTCTAGGGTTTTCAGAATTTTGGGATTTTAATTTTTCAAATTTTGAATCACAACACCAAATCAATATATTTTGGTACCAAAAGATCGGGAATCAAACATATAACAAACCCCAATGATTTTCAATGTTAGGAGATTCAAATCCAACAAGTTCCAATAATTTTTTTTTGTAATTTTCAAGTTTTCTATTTTTTTTTCTTTTTTCCAAAATAAGTGCAACAAGAACACAAGAACAACAATAACAACAAGAACAAATATAAAAAGGCAAGATGAATACGATGAGGGTGTGTAAGAACAAACCCTAGCCGTGCATTGATACCAACTGATGCAGGGTAAACTACAGAAGTGATAAAATAAAGATAAAAGCGAGACGTGGCTCAGACAATTACCTAAGTAGCAATGAGGAACTATGTCTCGTTACACCTCGGGTGAAGATCAAGGAACACCTATACTAAGAAAATATCCTCAAGGGCACTCGTCTCTCGAAAAAAGAATGATCAAGACAGATTGATGTTCAGCTTGGATTCTACCAATTGAAATAAAGCTAAGAATAAGGTTTTCATTAGAGAGAATTCTCATAAGTTTTGTGCATGTAATGATGGGTATTAAAGAAAATAGCTAAGGAAGCCTTTTATAGTGTTTCCTTTACATATTGTGAAATGTCTAAAAGCCTACTAGAGGGTTAAAAATAATACAAGCCACGTAGGGCTAAAATAGGGATTATACATATAATTCCCATCCGAATCTTAGGAATAGTAGGCGCCCCACCTAGAGAGTAGACGCTCCGCTCGAAACATAATGGTCAGAGTAGGCGCTCCGCCTCTTTTACAGAGGCGGCCCGCCTCCTTGAGATCCAGAGAGGTGGGCATCAACTAGGCGGTCCACCTGGTGAAGTGGGCGGTCTGCCTAGTGCTGGGTCAATCAATGCACTCAAGTGTATGGCCTTCAACTCCTCTCCGAAGCCTCCATCTTCAAAGCTCTTCCATACGAAGTGTAGGTGAGTATTTTGGATTTTTTTAGCTTGGCTCTGAGTGAATGGTCTTGTGGTAGTTTGGACGATATCAATCAACAACAATCTCTATAATCCCTCTAGACTTCTGTAGCAATCAGAACTCTACACACACATACAACCTCCTGAACAAACTCTTTCACTCATAGAAGACCTATCAACTTCAAGCAACAACTCCCTAACTCATACACAAACCCACCTTCAACAAATCAGATTGCAGAACTACACTTGCTTCACCATTTGAACATATACATACTTGAAGAAATCGCAAACAGGGCAAAGCGACTCCTTTTCCTTGTAAAAATATCAAATTTTATACTCTAAAATATACAAAGACTCGAGCTTTTTTGCAAAACAGCCCTATATGAGATATCTTATGCTTGTTTTGCCATTTTTAGGTCAATAGCAAACAACTTCATGTTAACAGTTCTGTTTTAGGATACTCTTTTATAATATTGGCTGATTAAACTTCATCATACACAATAACACACATTTCTACACAAATCATAGCATTTGATAATTCATAACTACTACAAAACTGTGATTATCCTATGATAAAAAAATAGCTAAACAAACCCATCACTCAACCAAGTATTCAAAACCAACATATGAAACACTTAAAGCAATAAAGGAAAAGGGATGTTACCTGCTGTTTACCCCTAAAAAGGTACGTCTAGGTTAAACAGTTAATAATGGTTGGAGTCACAAGCAATAAAGTAATTACGACGAAAAAGTATGTAAATATAATGAAAACTGTAATGAATAAAGCAAGACGAAATAAACAAAAAAAGGTAAAGTAATTCTTATTTCTTGAGAGTAGCCAGATTTTGTGGTGAATCGTCTTCTGTACAATATATACAATAAAATGAGGGGTATTTATAGTAGTGATACCTAGTCCTAAGTAAGGTAAAATACAAAGACTAATAAAGCTATGAGCCAATAACTCAAGGAGGTGGTATATACTAAACCCTAGCTAGGAGACTGTAAACCCTAGGCGGCGGGATGTATACCCTTCGTTCTATGGCCATGCCGAAAAGCGGTCATTGGCTCCAAGAGCAGGCATGTATCCTCTACGCCCGATGACTTGTAAGATAAGTCTAGTCCCGCCAGGTGTACTCGTATCTCCGTAATAGTAGGTGACATATTTTTGCCCACACACATGCATTGGTGCAATAATCTGAAGCGACGATTTGAAAATAGACTCGAACAAGAATACGAGTCGAGCAACGACGAAGCGAATATTGAAGCGACGACATGAAATCAAACTCAACAAAATAGTCAATACTTTATGAACTTAAAAAAGAAACTGAGACAGAAGTTTTTTTATCTGTATTGCCTATGCTGCCATTTCTATATCATGAACCCTTAAAAAAACTTCAACAAAGTGAGAATATGAATATATATATGTAACTTTCATCCTCTAGGATTTTTAATGAGAATGAAAAGACTTCACTGACCTTAACAGAACTTAATGGATAAGGTCGGACTTGAATTTGCTTGAGGCGTGCATTAGAGAAAGTGAAAAAATTTCGGTAAAAAATTAAAAATACTTTTCCCATTGAATTTTACTCAAAACCATCAATTTCCTTTTAAAATCTTCTCTTGTTGGCATAATCTTAACCGTTGATAAACAAATCGGACGAACGAGATTCAATTTTCATACGATGGTACGAATGGGGAGTGAGAGGGTAGAGGGGGACCATAGTAGTACGAGTTTTGGCGTTTATTAGTTCAAATTTTGGGGGTGAAATAGGTTGTGGTGCTTAGTAGAGTTAACGATTTAGGATTTTAGGTTTTTCTAATTTTGAGGGAAATGGAAAATGGGTCATACGTTGTGGTTGCATGAATAAGGTAGATTTTAAGGCTAGGAACAGATTTATCCTATTAAGATAATTCAATAAAATAGAGGTGTTGCACGAATGAGTCAAGTTCAAGGCTGCGTGTTGATATTTTGGCCATTTTCCTTTTTTAAAATCAATAATTTACTTTTAATTTCAAAATTTACCTTATTTAAAATAATTAGACATTGGTTAAAGCGTTTCGGGACAAAATTGGCTGTCAACCATTTTTTTATTCTTATTTTTATGTTCAAAACTTCATCAGTCGATGTTTTGAACATCTTTTGACGGTTTTGAATATCTTCAGTTGATGAGTTTTACTTACATTTTCCAGCTACAACAGTGAACACACGTGGAGTAGAGACTAACTCTAAGTCAATTGCTAAGAGGAGGAAGGAGACAACTCCTCCTCCTCCTAATCATCTTCCTAAGAAGTGTAGGAGACAAATGACATTGGAAGACAACGTATAGGGCCCAAGTAGTAGTCAAAGAGCAAGAGGAGGGTAACATAAGTGAACAAATTGAAGCATTGTTTGGTGGAGAAAATGTTGATGATGAATAAGAAGAGACCCCTTTGAATAGGAAAAAATAAGAAAAGGTTGGCAGACTTGTAAATAGACATTCTAGAGAATTTATAGAAGCTGGAGAAGTTTAAGGAGTTGGAGAAGTTAAGGAAGCTTGCGAAGTTAGAGGAGTTGCATAAGTGCTAGAAGGAAGAAAAGAAATAGTTTGTCGTGAAAGAAGAGAAGGTGAACGTTCGAGCAAAGTCAAAATTATGTGGTTGTTTTAAACATATATGTAGATGTTTTAAACATCATATAAGAGGTTCGAAGTATATAATAAGAAACATTAGGAACATCCTTTACGATGTTTAGATTAGATAAGAGATGTTCCAAGGATTCCTTTGGAGATACTTAGAACATGTCATAAGCTGTTTGGATCAGCCATATGATGTTCTTATGTTTTTGATGACTCTTTTAGTTAATCAAATTTCAAAATCATGTACAGCCTGAGAAGAGGTACAGGTTCTCGAGTACGTGACATGAACATTCACCAAATGGTACTCAAGACTTACATGGATGATCATCCTTATTTTGCATGCAAAATTATCGTAGTCGCTTGACAGAAGAGTATCTTTGGGCTCTTTTTGGAATTTTCCCAGATGTGTTGCATCCTATCAGGTTAGTACATAACCTTCTAATGTGCAGAGTTTTGTGCAATAAGAAATCTAAGGCATGGGTTAATTTTTGTAGAGTGTCTACTCGTTTTGGCCTCTGCGAGTATTCCTTTATGACCAAGCTAAGATGTGATGCCTATCGAAGAGATGATCATATCACTGAGATCCGCAAAAAAGGCAGGGAGATGTAGGAATTCGTTTTAACAGCCTGGGAGGCTGGAGGTCAAGGGCAGCTACAGGTGGCCACCTGCTAAATTTGATAGAATCAGATGATGTTCCAGAGAGATACAAGTTTGGCCTATCCTTGGCGTGGTTTGCCTATACGATCATATTGGACAAGGATTAAAAGGACGGTATAGAAGAATATGTAATGCGCATTTCCTACCTTCCCAGCAAATTTGTAAAGTATCCACAGAGACAAGCTTCGAGTTAACCATTAATTATCTTACAAAATCAATGGTAGAACATGCAATTACCAAGTCTAGAGTGATGTCAAATTATAATCTATATGGATTTCAATCGGCATTTACAGCTTGGGCATACAAATCTATCCATGCGCTCCGTCCGAAAGAGTTTCTCAAGGATAAGACCCTACAAGAATGCAAAGGTGGATCACTGAGAAGTCAAAAAGAGAGCCAGGAAAGTTGTTTGAGAATGTTGATAGGGCTGGTAAGGACCATTTCTTAATCTATAATTGCTTTTTTTTAGGAACATCTTTCATGACGCTCAGAAACATCCCTGTTGATGCTAAAAACATCTATTTAGATGTTTTGGAACATCCCACTTGATGTTAGATTTAATATCAAATGAGATGTAACGAACAACTTAAGGAAGGGTTTGATCATCTTTTGAGATGTTCAGGGTTATTTGTCTTCAACAAAGTGTTTTTACATATCTTTCTTTGTATGTAGGTAATGCACCCTTTTATTCTCGCTACTCAATCAAAGCTAAAAGGGTACATTTTTCATAACATTGGGTCGTTTGCTGAATTATCAGATGATATGATAAATGATCTCACTAGTAAGTTAGAGGGGGAAAGCTCGATCATTGGTGGTGACCGACTGATGCACGCGGAAGTAAACAAACATGCCAACTTTATACAAACAACTCCAAGGAACTAGTCTTGGAACCTTTCGGATAGAAAGTGAAGCACCTAAATTATGCAACGATCCTTAAGAAAACAATGTTACTTGCAAACTTAATGATCAAAAAGGAAAAGGTTCAACTTGATTCCACCAAGTGAACAAGTTCCACAATCCCTCGCCAGGGGTTCCTCTTAACAAGAGTAAAAGCTCAAAGGCTAGGTATTCAACAAAAACTAAGGAAAATGAACTAGTAGTGGGGTTTATATAGTAACCCACGGATAAGTAGATAATGAGGCCACAAGCCGGCCCAAGTAACAAAGCATCGTAGAGCCGAAATTAAGTAACCCTGACTCGGGTGCTCTTCAGTCTCGGTCACAAGCTCAGCTCTTCGATCGCTATTTTCTTGGTGCCGGTTGTCTTGATTTGGGCGCTTTCCACCTTCGGCACGAGCTGGCAGTAAGAGCTTCCACAGTTGTGGCCCAGCCACTCAGTCTACAGGCTGCTTCCTCCTCCCGGCCACACTAAGTAAACATGCACATTGTGCAGAGTCTTAGCATGACTTTGTGTTACCGGTCGTTATGGCACAAACACTTCTTAGTCAGCACAGACATGGGTTGCATCATCCTCCCCTTCTTAAGAAGATTTCATCCCCGATTTACACATTATACTCACCTGGGAGGTTGATCACATACGCATTGTTGTAGATCTTGTTCAACACTTGAGACGATCCATCCCCTCTCAGAGCCAACTTTCCTTTCTATTGGTTTGGGAATCTCTCTTTGCGGAAGTGTACCAAAATCTAATCTCCCTTCTTTAACTCCATCTTTTTGCGCCCCTTTTTCTTCTTTGATGCCACCTTGGCATAGGCTTCCTCAAGATTTTTCCTCACTTTGGCATGGAGCTCGAGCAAAGCAGTAGCTCAACGTATACCTTCAAAATCAAGAATAGCATCTCGAGGAAATATGGTTAAATCAAGTGGAATTAAAGGGTTAAAACCATTCACACACTCAAACAGAGTCATTCAAATCATTCCGTACAAAGTACAATTGTATAAAAATTCCATCACGGGCAACCGATCAGCCCAAGTTCTGGCCTTAATTTTGGTCATAGCTCGAAGCAGAGCTCCCAAGGTTTGGTTGTCTACCTTGGTTTGTCCATCAGTCTGAGGATGGTGAGACGTCGAGAATAACAATTTGGTGCCAAGGGCATCCTATAAATATTTTCAAAAATGATTCAAGAACTTAGAGTCCCCATTACTCACAATAGTATGAGGCACAATACGCAATTTCAAGACACGAGTAACAAACAAAGTTGCTACATGTTGTGCATCATCGCAATACTTACACGAGATGAAGTGAGCCATTTTGGAAAAATAATCCACTACGACAAAGATGCTATCATGCCAGCCACTAGACCGTGGTAACCCCATCATAAAATCCATGGATATATCTACCCTCAAGCTATTAGGAACAGGTAACAGAGTCTACAATCCATGAGGGTTAGACCTTGACCTTGCTTTCTTGTATTCTAAATAAGCATTGCAAAGCTTCTCTACATCTCATCGCATCTTCGGCTAGTGGAACAGCTCGAAAAAGATTTCAAGAGTTTTCCACTCAGAAGTGACCCATTAAGCCTCCGGAGTGAGCCTATCGAACCAAAATCTCTCTCCAAGATGACACGAGCACACACATTCTCCCTTTTTTGAAGAGAGAGCCATCGTGCCAGTGATAATTCTCCACCCTTCAGCCACAGACTATAGCGTCGCAGATGATTTTAAGCTTAGGGTCATGTTTATACATCAACTTGATGCTCTCGAAACCCATCAGCCTCGAAGTGAGAGTAGTCACTAAGGCAAACTTCTTGACATCGCATCGGCCACAACATTGACTTTTCTCTTTTTATAATGAATTACATAGGGAAATCTCAATAAACTCCACCCACTTGGAATGTCTCTGATTCAACTACTCTTGGCCTTAGAGATATTTAAAAGATTCATGATCACTCTTAATCACAAACTCTCTCGGCCATAGATAATATTGCTAATGGGCCAATGCTCTAACCAAGGCGTACAATTCTTTGTCATACGTCGAGTAATTCAAGGTTGCACCCTTAAGCTTTTCGCTATAGTAAGCGATCGACTTCCCATCTTGCATAAGAACTCCTCAAATCCCGACCCCAGATGAATTACATTAAACCTTGAAGGCTTTGCTAAAGTCGGGGAGTTTGAATAATGAGGCAGAACTAAGCCTTTGTTTCAACTCTTTGAAGGCCCTCTCTTGGGACTCTTCACACATGAATGGTTGGTCTATTCTCACTAGCTCGGTTAAAAGGGTTGGCACGGTACTATAGTCAGGGACAAACCTTCTATAAAAAATAGCTGACCCAAGGAAACTACGTACTTGAGACATCAAAGTAGGGGTCGGCCAATCTTTAATAGCCTCAACTTTTAATTCATAAACTTCAACACCAGTAGAACTCACAACGAAACCAAGAAAGACAACACGTTGAACATAAATGGAAAACTTTTTGAAGTTAGCATACAACCTTTCATTTCTCAAAACATCAAGCACAAGTCTTAAGTGTTTTACATGTTTATCCATAGATATATTATAAACAACATGTCATTGAAATACACAATAGCAAAATTATAACGGTTTAAGCATGTGGTTCATCAATCTCATGAATATGCTCGTTGCGTTAGAGAGGCCGAAAGGCATTGCTAACCATTCATACATATCGAATTTGGTTTTGAATGCAGCCTTCCACTCATCACCCAGTTTCATTCAGATTTGGTAGTAATCGAGCATAAGATCGATGTTTGAAAAACAACATGAACCACTCAATTCATCTAGCATATTATCTAATCGAGCGACAGGATGACGATACATAACCGTTATCTTGTTGACTGCTCGACAATCAACACACATTCGCCATGTTCCATCTTTCTTTCGCACAAGTATGATTGGAACGACACACAGACTCAAGCTCTCTCGAACCAGTTCTTTGTTCAGTAATTCGTCCACCTGTCGTTGGAGGTCTTTGGTGTCTTCGGGATTACACCAGTAGGATGACTTATTCGATGTTTGAGACCTCGGGATGAAGTCAATTTGGTGCTCGATTCCTCACAACGGAGGCAAACCACCTGAAAATTCATTAAGAAACATGTCCCCAAATTCTTGCAAAACACTTTGAATAGCACTAGGTAAAGGGTTATCGTTAGTGAACTCATCATATCAGAAGGATACCCATGTGCACGAGGCAAATCATCATCTGATTGTTGTCATTCCCTCGTAGGTACTCACACGGAGAATGATTGCACAAATATTACCTGCTACGGGAGGTGTGTTGACAACCAATTTTGTCCCGAAATTTTAAATTAGCGTCTAATTATGTTTAAAATAAGATTAATTTTTTATAATAAATTAAGTTAATAATTTTAACGTAACAAGGCCATAATTTTCCTTTATTTTGAATCCCGGCCTATTTACGCAACACATAATTTTTCTCATATCCCAAATTTTGAAAACCCCTAAAAGCCTCTCGCTCACAAAAACCCTAGAGATTCACTATCATTCATCATCTTCAACACAAAAAATTTCAGATCGAGCACACAGAGAAAAAATCATCTCTCTTTCCATACTAACACCAACACGCACATACACAGTACCCCCTCTTGGTCCCCTTCTTCCTTAACAGATCACCTCTCACACACACACACCAACTCCACTGTCATCTCCAACACCCACAACTCCCTTTGCTATACACATACATAAACGGGCAAAAACAGAGAGCACCGCACATACGCCATACCAGATCAGGGAGTGAGGAGATCGGGGGTTGGGGTACGGATCGACAACGGGAGACCCATAGTAAAATACGGAACTTGGGGTGGCAGCGACGCTACTTTTCTCTCACCGGAGAAACAGCTATTTGTCGTTCCCCTGTTTCTCCTCCGACATTTGGTGATGTCGTTCTGTCTGTTTATCCTATCATTGTCGTTTTGATTTTTTTCTATCGTGTTCTGCTCTATTTATTTTGCTGCAGGCATCAAAAGGGAGTGGAGTTTGCAGCGACGCTGCCGTTGAAAGCGGCTAGGCAGTCGCTCCTCCATCCTCTCCGTCGTCGCTGTGTTTCTGGATCAGCGCCACCTTTGTTTCAAATGTTTGGATCAGATTCTATTTACCCATTTTCCTTTACAGATCTGTTAATAAGCTTTGGAGAGCTATATGACCCTCGTCAAACCATCGGAGAGCACCTCCACTGGTTATTTTGTTCTTTTTCGTGTTTTGGAGTTGAACATTTGGTTTATTGGCTTCTTGTGATTATAATTGTTTCTCTCAATGCTGCTGGCTATGTTGACTCATTTGGTTCATTGTTTCAGGAGCCATAAACTTGCCATCTGATGTTACAGTTTATTTCTGGACACATGCACGCACTGACTCGAACGAGCATTGCAAGGCCAATGAAAAAAAAGCATATATACGTATTGAGGCATCGGGATTGATTTGAACATGATACTACACTTGAACGGTCCCTTCCCCATGTCCCTAGAGCAAAAAGGCGATGATGAATGTATGAAATTAATGCAAAGCAAGTTGAATAGAGTGGTGGGTTTGGTACTTGGCATGGCAACCGACCCGGGCTCCGTGTTTGCAGCAGTACCAAATCCCGAGCCTCTATTCGACGCGCCATACAAACCTGAGCCTAAATTTTGCAAAACCAAACCCCTTTTATTATTATTATTATTATTATTATTATTATTATTATTATTATTATTATTATTATTATTATTATTATTATTATTATTATTATTTTATTACTACTATTATATATTATTATTATTATTATTATTATTATTATTATTATTACTATTACTATTATTATTATTATTATTATTATTATTATTATTATTTTATTAATTTATTATTAGTATTTTATTTTCATTGGTTATTACGCTTTATTATCGTACTAACCCAATTTCATTTTGTTTGTTTTGCGAGGTACCTTTGATTGAATGAATATGCCGCTCCCGGGTTATACTTGATAGAATTTGTACAATTTATTTGTAAAATGAACCTTTGATTATATATGATTATTTGATTGATTGCTTTACTTTATGTTCATTACCTTTTATCTTAAAGTCGTTATTTAATTTTTTGCAAACTGGGGCCATTTAGCAAAATGCGTGCAAATTAAATATTTTTTTTATAAACAAGTTTTATTTCAATTAATTATTTTTAGATAAATTTTCTAGAAAAGCATATTTTGCAAATGATTTGGAAACCTGTCGGATTAACCGTTTTTAACGGAATTTCAGAAGTGCCTTAAAAACCTTCTTTCGAAATTAACAAAGCCTCTTACCTTTTGAATCTCTGAAAGAAAGACCGTCTTTTTATAAAAACGGAGTTTTGCACGCATTTGTTAATTTGGTTCCCTGTTTTCCTTAAATTGGGTGGCGACTCCAAAAACACCAAAAGAGTTAGTGCATCCTGTCGATATTTCGGAATTTATCCTTTTCAGGGTAATTTTTGGGGTTCAACAGTATGGCGACTCCGCTGGGGAGCAATAAAGGTTTTGACCATAAAGGTTTCCAGTTATTTGCAACTAGCATGCTTAATTTATTTTGCTTTATTATGCCTGTTTGTTGTATGTCACGAAAAGCATGTCACTACACCCTTATTTGCGCACATATAAAATGGCATTCCGTTCATATTTCTCCCACTCCTGGGAACCTCTTGCATTCTCACTTAAATATCCGCGAGGTGCGCCCATGCGCACCCGCACCTTCTTCCACTAAAGAACCCTGTGACGAGTTGGTACACCGGCGGCCATCGTAGGAGTAATTCGACTGCGAGACCGCTTTCCACTCACCTGTTAGCCTTAACCGTTAACCCACTCTTAGATGGAGTTTAGGAGCATGCATGCATTTACACCTTAGTCTGGACCCGGTCCTTGGTACCGCCTCCATAGTTAGGAAACCGCCCTTACGTCAACGGGTTCTTGAAACCCAACAACAATGCATACTGTGCTATGTGATAACGAATCCTCAGTCCTAACCATGTTTTGAGCAAAATCAGATTTGGAATTTTGTCTCCTATGTTGTCTTTTAGGTCAGAAAATGGAAGAATTTAGCAGAATTGAGATCAAGGACAGAATTGTAGTCCGGGGGAAAGTTAGGAAGATTTGGTTAGTTTGTGTTTTGGAGATGGCTTGGTATAGTGAGATCTAAGAGGCGAAGCCCCTGGTGTATTTAAAAGGATCAGTGGGGTCCCTCTCGTGAATGGCTTTGCGTGTGTGCAGGCCTATGTTGATTATCCAGCTGCAACTTTATAAATTGAAGTATGCTTGTCGTATACTAGGAGAGTGAAGCCCCTATGTCTATAAACGACCAATGGGGTCCCTCCTTGAAGACCAGTGCGGTCTTGGCTACCTAGGAAACTGAGAGGCTTGATCAAAGCCGACGACCAGTGAGGAGCCCTATGAACAAGGTCTGTGAGCCTTGCAAAACCTAGGAAGCTGAGAGGCTTGTCCAAAGCCGAGGACTAGTGAGGTTTTATTTTGAAAGGCCAATTGGTGCCTTTCATGATTCACAGTCTGGTATTGTGAAAGACGGTTGGAAATTTCACCCCTGGATGTTATAAAACATTTGGGAGTTGTGCTTGGAGGAGCGAGGATGTTTGCAAAAGATATGGAGGATTGTTTAAGGTTAGGCATTTGGGTTTAGAATTCTGTGCAGATGTTGTGGAGGACTTGAGCTGTGTTAGAATTTTGAGTTGACGCCAACTCTTGGAAGATAGTTGGGATAACGGAATTGCTGTGTCAAGGCGAAGAGGTGATTGTTATCAATTAATGTTATTATTTATTGCTTACTCTATGTCTGAATTGCTCAGAACTGGCATGAACTATTTTTCGTTACCACTTGTTTGTGCGTTTAGGCTTACCTCTAGCACAAAGAGGCACCTTGCAGGGTAGGACGCGTTCACATTTTATTTACGCTCAACTAATTGTGATTGCCACATGTCAACGTGCTTAAATGCAAAAGCGCTAAGTGATGCGCGCTACTTGCTTATGTGCAACCTCATGAATGACATGCAAACTAACACAGTTACCCTTTGAGGTTTCTTTCTTTTGTTTATTTCTCTAGCAGAAGTTTGATTTGTAAGGTGGTTAACCATGCAAAGCACGTAAGATTCAAGATCTGATTGATGGTAGATGCTCTAGCTCATGAACGATGCAGTAGCAGAAGCTAATGACATTGTTTGAAAGAACTTGGCGATTGAATTTAGTAGCATTATTTTCTATTTTAATTCAGATTGAGGCCCTGAATTGCATTGTACTTTAAAGCTTATGTTAATCTGAATCAACTCATTTTGAATTTATGAAAGTTGAAATAAGAGGCATCTCATTCTTATTATATTATTTACGCTTGCATTTGTTTCTGTTTCAAAATTAAAATTGATAAACCTGCCAAAGCTTTTCTTGTGACGTATGGCAAAACAACTGAACAATTTGGAAACGATGCACTGAAAGTTATTGTCTGCGCTCTTTGGATATCGCACTATCTGTTAGAACTTCAACTGGGGCAGCTTTTATTTGTTGGTATATGGCGTTGAAGCAGTGATGCAGAACTACGCACGGTCTGATTCCCAAGGAGGGATACGTAGGCTCCCCCATCGGGCTCGACCCTTTAGCATTTAAATTTTCATTTTCCCCCAAGAAGGAAAATTGGGGCAATTTTGCCAAAACGAGTTAGGGATGCGGAAGATAATAAATGGGGCAGAATTTTGCAAGAAACATCGTTGGTTATTAAAGATGAGTTGGCAAGAACTCTGTAATTGGTTAAGAAAACAGTGCAAAGTCCAAGGCAAAGGACGTTCAGTTTGTTTTAAGATATGTCACAAGTTTAAGTCAAGGCAAAATTTTTCAAAATGCATGACTTCATTCGCATGCTTGTTTTACTTGCTATGTTACATTAAATTATTTTACGTTGCCTGTATTTTTCAAAAATCTATGCTATTTGAGTTCATGAGCCAAGTTTCTGTAAGCAATTCGCAAACCCAAGTCTAATGAAGATGAAGAAGCAGCAAGATCAGGATGAAGTCTGCACAAATCAAACGCTTCTTCCTCCCTCCCCAAAGCTAACAAATTTTTCTTTGAGAGCAGGAACATGAAAGCTTGCAATGAAAGAATCATTCACACTATGGATGAACAATTATTTGAACACGCATCCAAAGTTGCCTTGCAAATTGCGTCGTATTGCCCTTTTCACGACTAAAAGCATTATGCTTTGTCATGAGTTATTGTCGAACAGGCGGCATTTCTACCCCTATGACTTTCATTCCTAATAGGCGACAAAGCCGTAGCTTTTTTTGTGTTTTCAAAACTAAGCCAAGTAGGGCATCGCTTTATTTCAGGTGATAATCCGCACAAGGCCATCCTTGCTGGATTGTCTCGCCAATTGATTTATCAATGGCTATCGCACTGACTACATTTCCGTACTACTTTGCTTGGCACTTGCTTTGAATTATGTCTTTGCACTTGCTTCAAAAATTAACGCCTTGCTTTACTCTTTCAGGTTGACCATCGGCTACGCTGATTCCCTTTGTTGGACTATCTCGCCTATTGATTCGCCAAATGGCTCTTGCATTGCTCTACATTCCCGCACTGCTTTTCTTTGCATTTGCTTTAAATTATGTCGTCGCACTTGCTCTAAAATTGATGACTTGCTTTACGTTTTTCAGGTTGACCACCAGGCAGGGCTTCTCTCTTGTTGGACTTTCACACCTGTTGATTCGCTAAATCACTTCTGCGTTTCTTTACATTTCACGCTAAATTTCTTTGCACTTGCTTTCAGTTATGCCTTTGCACTTGCTTTATATTATGAACCGCTTTATTTTTAGCTTAACAGGTTAACAGGTCAGCCCCGAGACCCTCCTTACTTTGTGCTGGAGCGGATTGCCAGCTAATTTGTCGACAATCAACCCCAAGACCCTCCTTGTTGCGTGCCCGACCGGCTTGCCAGTTGATTTGTCAAGATGTTCAAATTGCCTTGCACTTGCTTTCAATTATGCCTTTGCACTTGCTTTATATTATGACCCGCTTTACTTTTAGCTTAACAGGTTAACAGGTCAGCCCCGAGACCCTCCTTGCTTTGTGCCGGACCAAATTGCCAGCTGATTTGTCGACAATCAACCCCAAGACCCTCCTTGTTGCGTGCCCGACCGGCTTGCAAGTTGATTTGTCAAGATGTTCAAATTGCCTTGCACTTGCTTTCAATTATGACTTTGCACTTGCTTTATATTATGAACCGCTTTACTTTTAGCTTAACAGGTTAACAGGTAAGCCCCGAGACCCTCCTTGCTTCAGGCCCGACCGGCTTGCCAGTTAATTTGTCATGATTGTTGAAAAGGATTTGCACTATGCCTTCGCACTTGCTTTATTGCTTCGCCAATGGATGAGAAGACAATTTATCAAAGATATTAGAGCTTGCACTTACAAATTACGTCATGCGTACCGTAAGCAATCGGGGGCCTTATTATGAGTCTATCGTGAGCAAGAGAAGACTTCATTAGCATTGAAGCCTACCATAAGCAATTGGAGGCATTATTTTGAAGCCTATCATAGACAATTGAAGGCTCTTTTGTTATTGATCCTACCGTAAGCAATCGGGGGGGGGGGTCTTATTATCAAGTCTATCATGAGCTAACGAAGAAATTATTATCATTTGAAGCCTACCATAAGCAATTGGTGGCATTATTCTGAAGCCTATCATAGACAATTGAAGGCTTTTTTGTTATTGATCCTACCGTAAGCAATCGGGGGGTCTTATTATCAAGTCTATCGTGAGCAAGCGAAGACATTATTATCATTTGAAGCCTACCATAAGCAATTTGAGGCCTTATTCTAAAGCCTATCATAGACAATTGAAGGCTCGTTTGGTTATTGATCCTACCGTAAGCAATCGGGGGATCTTATTATCAAGTCTATCGTGAGCAAGCGAAGGCATCATTATCATTTGAAGCCTACCATAAGCAATTGGCACCATTATTCTGAAGCCTATCATAGACAATTGAAGGCTCTTTTTTTATTGTTCCTACCGACAACCATCAGTTTTTCAAAGATTATTCGCCTTGTCGCATATGCAGCGCAAATCTATTTCTTCCTTTTTTTCATTATAGCTTTTGTTGTATTATTCACTCGTTTTCTAACGCATTTACTTTAAATTTGCAGAAGTTAAACATCAGATTCAATATGAACTGAAGGCATTTAACCTTTGCAGCACTATTAATACAAGCAACACGACCCAGTTTTGCTTATTTGTTTTGCATTATCTTGCCTTAATTAATCCAATTTGCAAATTTGTTTTGCAGGCTGCTATCAAATTTAGGCTCGTTCACCTTATATTGAATGTTTTAGGCTCATTCGCCTTACAATTCAATGTTTTGGGCTCGTTCGCTTTATAAATGAACGTTATGATACCTGCGTAGGATATAGATTAGCCAAGTCGACTTGAGATATTATGTCTCGTTAGTCAACTTATCTTATGAAAGCCTTGCACTTTACGATTCGTTCTCGCTTTACTTATTGTCTCACTTTACTGTTTCAGAATAAGGATCAGCTTAGAGGTTCTCCGGGTGGAGTACTTTGTCAGTTGATCGAAGGAAGAACTTATCGATGATACCGCAACCCGCATTTATAATTTTATCACTTTATCTATTTCTTATTCCAATTATTACAGTTTATTAGCAGTTGCACGCTTACCGTTTGTTGAGATTATTACAGGATTATTAGCAGCACCGCAGCAGCGTTTGGAGCATAACATAGAGCTTTTCATTGCGATGAACCAGGGCAATCATTGATATGAGCTAGACTCGTCAACGAAGACCTGAAGAATCGCACCCGCATAAGTCATTAACCCTAGAGGTAAGTCTCTTGTTAACCCTGAGTTGAGGTTTGAGATTGAAGTCAAGAAGGCTCGGTCATCAAGATGCAGTGGAAGCTATGTCCATGCAAACCCCTCTTTATGGGTGTGTCGTCGACCATATTTTCATAACTTGGGTGACTACATGCCTCTTTTCCCGCGCTTGAGTAGTCGTTACTATCTCGTCTTGGATTTTCAAATCGCGTCGAACTACATATGGCCTGATTTTCTTTCAGCCCGAGATATGTAGGCAACTCGGAGACCAGAGCTCGGCCATGTCCATAAGCATCGTATTTTGATCCTAGGAATCAGAGTCTTGGCTTTACCGTGAAAAAATTGGCTTTCACGTCAACTTTCTTTACCCTGAAAACTCTTTCATCCTTTTCGGGTAAAGAGGGCAGCTGTTGACACCCAATTTTGTCCCGAAAATTTCAATTAGCGTCTAATTATGTTTAAAATAAGGTTAATTTTTTATAATAAATTAAGTTAACAATTTTAACGTAAAAAGGCCATAATTGTCCTTCATTTTGAATCCCGGCCTATTTACGCAACACATAATTTTCCTCATATCCCAAATTTTGAAAACCCCTAAAATCCTCTCCCTCACAAAAACCCTAGAGATTCACTATCATTCATCATCTTCAACACAAAAAATTTCATATCGAGCAAGCAGAGAAAAAATCATCTCTCTTTCCATACTAACACCAACACGCACATACACAGTACCCTCTCTTGGTCCCCTTCTTCCTTAACAGAGCACCTCTCACACACACACACCAGCTCCACCGTCATCTCCAACACCCACAACTCCCTTTGCTATACACATACATAAACGAGCAAAAACAGAGAGCACCGCACATACGCCATACCAGATCAGGGAGTGAGGAGATCGGGGGTGAGGGTACGGATAAGACCCACAGTAAAATATTGAACTTGGGGTGGCAGCGACTCTACTTTTCTCTCACCGGTGAAACAGCTATTTGTCGTTCCCCTGTTTCTCCTCCGCAATTTGGTGATGTCGTTCTGTCTGTTTATCCTATCATTGCCGTTTTGATTTTTTCTATCGTGTTCTGCTCTTTTAATTTTTCTGCCGGAATAAAAAAGGGAGTGGAGTTTGCAGCGCCGTCGCCGTTGAAAGCGGCTAGGCAGTCACTCCTCCATCCTCTCCATTGTTGCTGTGTTTCTGGATCAGCGCCACCTTTGTTTCTAATGTTTGGATCAGATTCTATTTACCCATTTTCCTTTGCAGATCTGTTAATAAGCTTTGGAGAGTTATTTGACCCTTGTCAAACAGTTGGAGAGCACCTCTACTGGTTATTTTGTTCTTTTTCGTGTTTTGGAGTTGAACATTTGGTTTATTGGCTTCTCGTGATTATAATTGTTTCTCTCAATGCTGCTGGCTATGTTGACTCATTTGGTTCATTGTTTCAGGAGCCATAAACTTGTCATCTGATGTTACAGTTTATTTCTGGACACATGCACGCATTAACTCGAACGAGTATTGCAAGGCCAATAAAAAAATACATATACACATATTGAGGGCTCGGGATTGATTTGAACATGATACTACGCTTGAACGGTCCCGTCCCCGTGCCCCTAAAGCAAAAAGGCGATGATGAATGTATGAAATTAATGCAAAGCAAGTTGAATAGAGTGGTGAGTTTGGTACTTGCCATGGCAACCGACCCGGGCTCCGTGTTTGCAGCCGTACCAAATCCCGAGCCTCTATTCGATGCGCCATACAAACCTGAGCCTAAATTTTGTAAAAACAAACCCCTTTTATTATTATTATTATTATTATTATTATTATTTTTATTACTACTATTATATATTATTATTATTATTATTACTATTATTATTATTATTTTATTAATTTATTATTAGTATTTTATTTTCATTGGTTATTACGCTTTATTATCGTACTAACCCAATTTCATTTTGTTTGTTTTGCGAGGTACCTTTGATTGAATGAATATGCCGCTCCCGGGTTCTACTTTTTGAACTTATTCTCATTATTTATACAGTTAGACTAGATAGAATTTGTACAATTTATTTGTAAAATGAACCTTTGATTATATATGATTATTTGATTGATTACTTTACTTTATGTTCATTGCCTTTTATCTTAAATTCGTTATTTAATTTATTGCAAACTGGGGCCATTTAGCAAAATGCGTGTAAATTAAATATTTTTTTTTATAAACAAGTTTTATTTCAGTTAATTATTTTTAGATAAATTTTCTAGAAAAGCATATTTTGCAAATGATTTGGAAACCTGTTGGATTAACCGTTTTTAACGGAATTTCGGAAGTGCCTTAAAAACCTTCTTTCGAAATTAACCAAACCTCTTACCTTTTGAATCTCTGAAAGAAAAACCGTCTTTTTATAAAAATGGAGTTTTGCACGCATTTGTTAATTTGGTTCCCTGTTTTCCTTAAATTGGGTGGCGACTCCAAAAACTCCAAAAGAGTTAGTCTATCCTGTCGATATTCCGGAATTTATCCTTTTCGGGGTAATTTTTGGGGTTCAACAAGGTGTTTAGCATTGTCCTCGGCCACGATTTGAGTCCCCACGGGAGACTTAACTTTGGCTACTTCTTTCAGCTCTCTCATTCGTTTATAGTCCTCACTGACTTGTTTTAGAGATTATTTGAGTATGAAACTCTTCCCCTCGAGATTAGCAGTGTAAGTATTGGCTCGACCATCATGAACAATAGCCCTATCATATTGCCATGGTCTCCCTAGAAGCAAATGACAAACTTGCATCGGGACCACATCAGACATCAATTCATCTTGATAAGCCCCCACTTTGAATTTAATAAACACCTGCTTCGCTAGCCTCTGTTCTCCACATTCATTTAACCATTGCAATTGGTAGGGATGGGGATGTTTCATTCTAGGTAGTCCCATTTGTTAAACCAATGTTTGGCTCACCACTTTAGAACAACTGCCCGAATAAACAATCATCGAACACACTTTTCCCCTCACTTGGCACCTCACATGGAAGAAATTTTCTCTTTGCATATCTTCATCTTCCTCCATATTCATAGTGCTCAAATTCCTTCGAACCACAAGAAATAATTCCGGTCTGTCAGCCTCGGCTACTTTGTGGTCATCTTCAACATGATCGGCTCGGTCAGATTCTTCCATATTTTATTCCTCAGAGTCACTTGCTTGTTCTTGGACGGTTCCATCCTCGAGCATTATTATAGCTCGACGAGTTGGTCAATCTTTGGCTATGTGTCCATAGTTGTGCAATTATGGCATCGAATTGATGAAGCACTAGGAGTATTGAGTTGAGTTTTTACCTCCTAACTCCTTGGAGTTATTTTCAGTCACTCCCTTCTCGAAGGATTTCTTCAGATCTCGGCCACTGTTAGCACTGGTAGGCTTCAGACTTATCCATTCTTTGCCCAGGTTATAAGGATTAGTAGTAGTGCTCCCTCGATACCGATTTTCTTAGACATCCTTTACCCATTTTTCAGCATCGATCTCTGTATGGAAAGCCTCATCTAATGTATAGAACACATGCAGTCTCAATTGAGATATGACCTCTCGATTCCGCCTATTTTTGAACTGAATGATGGCTTGCTCATCGTCTTCTTCCATATCAAGAGTCGAACGAATCTTTTCAAACTCATCAAAATACTCTTCCAATGATTTAGAACCTTGCTGCAAATCATATAGCTTTCGGAGTTGCTCTTGATGATGTTTAGCCGTCACATACTTAGCATCCATCACCCTTTTTCAATTGCATCTGAGAAAGGCGCTCGGGAAGAGCATGCCTTCTTCTCATTTTCTTCTCAGTCTCCCACTAAGTAGAAGCATATGCTTCAAACAAAGCAATGACATGTGCAGCTTTCCTCTCTTTAGTCATCTCATTTGTTTCAAAGATTCATTCCAATCGAACATTCCAATCAAGATATTGGTTTGGATCACTAGTTCCTTTGAACGGTGGAATAGTGATCTTGATGCTATTCAAGTTTGAATCTCTAGCACCTCAGGCTTGATTTGGATACTCATTATAATAGTCATCAGCTTCGCGCTTAAATTTTTTGTCAACATATGCGCCTTAGCCTCGACCTCGAGAGTTGTTGTAGCCTGTCCTCTTCGGAAGAATTGTGGCTCAATATTTTCTTCAGCCTCAGGATACTCTACATCACGAACATCACCCTCTTCTTCAATGGCTACTAAGTTCCTTTTAGGCCTTAGGAATGGTGGTACATAATTTTGGGGAACACCCAAGGAGCTGAGTTGCTAGTTCATGCTCTGGACCCTGGCAAGGCCACGGAGGCTCGTTCCTACTCGAGCTTTGCAACTCGAGCACCCACTCCTCTCACCTCGACACTGATTCCTCGTGTCGCCACCATAAGATTAGCCAAGGACACCTCGGGCGCATCCACACCTTTCTCTCTGTTTCCAGCCATTTGCCTGCAGAAAGCAAAGACTAAAGAACTATTAGGTTAGAAATCGCCTCACGCACTCCCTCACTTTTTTTGAGTGGCGCTCGGGTCCACTCAATTTATAGGTAAGATCACACAAGAACTTGTCACAAATGGCTATGCTGGATTGATCAGTCTCTTCGTCGACCCTTCGAGTTCGACAAGATTCAGAGTCTTCTTCGGGAAGAGTAAATTGATATCGACTCGATCGAACCGACGCTATTTAATTAGGCACGGGAGGTCAAGAATTTCACTATAAAATTTGGACTTCAACCCTCATGCACGAGTACCCAAAAGCTCAAATGATTAGTATACACTTAAGTTAGGAAAACTACAAAAAAATTACTAATGAGAATTAATAGACACAAAGAAAGAAAGAGAACCTAAGAAAATCAACCCTCTGGTTCCCTTTTAGGACACCTTAGACACTCCAATCCAGTACGAAAATGGAAGTCCTTCCTTATCCACTATACGAACTTAAGGTTTTCCTTATTCACTTTCCTCTTTTCAGCAGTCAATCCTTTCACCTGGATTTTAACAACGATGCTTAGTTCCTTTCTTCACCAATTTTACATTGAACTTTCCTCTTTTTTAACAATTGAAAATTCCACTCATTTCAAACACTCAATCAGTAATTGACAATGTTCATGTCGTTCTCCATCGTGTTTTGTTCATGTATGGAGCAACTTGAGCTCCAAGCAAAGTTAAAATAGCTTCATGTCTGTACACTGTGTCAAGAGTTTAACAATTTTCTGACGTACACACGGTCTTTCAAGGCCGAGCTTCAAAAACATAAGCACAAACACGACCCAAGGAAAAAAAATCTGGGGTTCTAAATTTAAACCCTATCTCTTACAGTCGTGTACGACACTGATAACAACCAACAATAAGAATACAAACAACCCAACATGACTGACTCTGGTTAAACAATTATATCACAGTTGTTTTCTCCAAACAACAACAATCAAACAGAAACAAATTTTTGAATTTTTTTTTATATAAGAACAACAAACAACAACACAAATAAGAACACAAAAATGGAACCAGAAACAAGACAAATGCACGAAGAACACGAAGAACATGATTGGATTTGTAAGAAAAAAATCCAAATCGTGCTCTGATACCAAGATGATACACGCGGAAGAAAACAAACAGAAAGATAAAGATAAAGCGAAACACAAAATGCAACTGTATTCGAACAACTCAAAGGAACTAGTCATGGAACTTTTCTGATAGAAAGTTAAGAAGCACCTAAACTATGCAACGATCTTTGAGAAAATAATGTTTCTTGCAAACTGAAAGATAAAAAAGAAAAAGGTTCAACTTGATTCCACCAAGTGAATAAGTTCCACAATCCCTTACTGATGGTTCCTCTTAACAAGAGTAAAACCTCAAAGGCTAGGTTCAATATTAAAAAACAACTAAGGAAAATGAACCAGTAGTGGGGTTTATATAGTAACCCACGAATAAGTAGAGAACGAGGCCATAAGTCAGCTCAATAAGCAAGTCCTCGTGTGGCCGACATTAAGTGACCCCGGCTCGGGTGCTCCTAAGGCTCGGTCACAAGCTCTGCTTGTCGGTCGCTCTTTGCTTGGTGCCGGTTTTCTTGGTTCGGGAACTTTCAACCTCGGGCACGAGCTGGCGGTATGAACTTCCATTGTTGCGGCCCGACCACTCAATCTTCGATCTGGTTCCTCCTCCCGACAATACTAAGTAAATATTGAACAAACACTTCTTGATCAGTACGGACATGGGTTGCATCATCGATTTATAGTTTACAAGAACTATCCTATGACCCCTTCAAGAGAGGTGATTGATCGGAAGGTTTTATTTTCTTAGAAGAAAATATTGTTGATGGAGACGTTGATGGACATTTTATTAGTGGTGAATATACTAGTAGATATGAAACTTTTTTGAAGATATTGAAAGAGATTTTGGTAGTGGTGAAGTTTTTGGTAGAGGATTGTTTGATGTGGGAGAAAACTCAAGGAGGAGCCAAATTGAAAATATTGAAAAAATTGGTTGTACCTGCAAGTGAAACAACTATGTTGGTTGGTGTCAAGGAGTGGACTAGAAGTTGGACATGATTCAATTGTCCCTCACTAAATTACTATCGTAATAGCAGCAATAACCAAAGAGGTCAATCATCATCATCAGGAAACATCAATCCACCACACTACTGAGAGGCGTAGAGGAAATACGAAAACATTTGCAATAGGGAAAACTATGGGAGGGAAGGTTCAAGAAAAAGTTGAAGAAAGATTGCCCGTTACACTCTATAAATCACTCGACATTGAGAAACAAGACTAATGTCTTCATGCAGAAGCATAATGTGGAAAAGGGAAATTTCTTATGTCACGTGTTCAAATACTTGAACTTTTGGAGTGGATTGAATGAAGGAATGATTGTGGGATAGTGTAAGTTTTCCGATCATCTTATACATCTATTTTTTTCTTAATTTTTTGTTTTTGTCTTAGAGAGGAACATCATAGCGAACGTTGTAAATGTCTTAAAGTACGTTTCGAATATTTTGATAAGTTGTTTGGAACATGAACTTTTGATGTTTGTTAGCATCAAATTATAAATTTGAATGTTATATGTGATGTTCCAATGTTGTTTAGATTTTTTTTTTAATAATTATCTCTTTTAATATGTTTTATTGTACAGTATGTTGATGAGTAGTTGTTCTTGATCCGTCTGAGACATAAAGCTAACCCTCGACATTATGATAACAGTGATCTCATACTCGATCTTGAATTGCTAAACAACTTGTGCAAGCGGTACACAAACACTGAAAATGATTCCAAGGCATTTGATATCAGATAGTTGGCACAATACTACAGTGAGGATGGATTCCTTGAGTATGCCAAAGGTAAGTAGCCATATTTAGGTGGTAGGAAGTGAGGTGGTATGAAAAGGATATTTTTCGTATTTAATATTACAAGTACACATTATATCTCACGTGTATTCCTTTTTGATGAGACAGAGATTGATATCTACGACTAAAATCATGAGGTGTATGATGAAGAGACCTTTGCTTAAATCATGGGGCCAATTGTTTATATATTCTCATTATACATCCGGCAGTTGAGAAAATCTAAACACCTCCCATAAGATATTCTAAATATGAATATGTGGCAGTATGAGCTTATTTAAGGTCTCACAAGAAATCTGACTGGAACTGCATGGTGGGGGAAGGGGTATGCCATCATGTATATTGTGCATTTGATGACCAATACCCTGATGGATGATATGTGTGACAATGTTATGGAGGATTGTAGAGTTCAATTTGTTGTGGACTTATTCCATGACAAATTGACTCTGTAGACCATCACGTTGGATTGTAAAATTTTGATAATGATTTTGATGATTGGGGTTGTAAATTTTGGATAATGAATTTTGTTGCTTTTGGTTGTAATGTTTGGATTATTATTTTTGTTTTTGTTGATATGGTTGTAATATTTTGATAATTATTTTTATTTTTGTTGATACTGTCGTAAAATTTGATAATTACTATTAATGGTTTTTGTTGTTAATGTATTAAAATTGTCTGTTGCAAAGTAAAAGCATCCCTTTGCCCTAGTGTGCTGGCAGACAAAGGTGTGAATGCTTTCACACATTTTCATAACACAAACCATCCATTAAGTTGAATCGACACAACCCTTCAATACACATATCAACTCCATAAATACCACCAGAGTTTACTTTTTCCCATCTTAAGAAACTTTAAGGAAATAAGGGAGCAATGGCTTTCCGACCATATTATAGAATCCAACCACCCAAGGCTGACATCGATGAGATTAAGGAGCGCCTCTATGAAGCACGTAAACAACAAATGATGGATATTCGTAGAATCGCAAAGGTTCTTTGCATTCTTCTAGATATGTATAGCAAAAATCTGGATGACTATATAACCGCACCCTTAATTCCCCACCTCTCTCTAAGAATCCCTGTTGGTTGATGTTGAGAACATCTTATTGGTCTGAACATCTAATTGATGTTCGAAAGGCTTATTAAGATGTTCATATGAAATAATATGCCTAAATTAACAATAAAATGTCTTAGTTATTTTTAAATTATTTGAACATACATTATTATATAATGAAACATCTAGACTAAGATCGAAATACTTGGAATAGGCCAAAGTTAATAATTAAGATGTTAGTTATGATTAATCATCACTCCATAATAAACGTCTAAGTTATGGATGAATCACTTGTAATAGGCCAAAGTTGATATTTAAATGCTAACTTATGATTGTATCACTTGGAATACGCCAAAGTTAATAATCACGCCATTCATTTATGGTTGAATCACTTGCAATATACATTTTTGTATAATTGAATGTCTTAATTGTTGTAGGATTTCTTTGAACATCTATAAGTTATGATTGGATGTGTAACTTTGTGTTCAAATCACCTAGGACATGTCTAGATTAATATTGAATGTCTACTTTGTGGTGGAATGCCTTAAAACATACATTTTTTCTATAATTAAAACCCCAAATTTTGAAGTAAATTACTTATAACATATATAAGTGTATAATTAAACTTCTAAATTAAGTAGGAATCACTTCTACCATGTATTAATATAAATAAATGTCTAAATTTTTTATAGAATCTGTCATGACCCAACCTAGGGTAACCGACACTAAGTGCCGATCATCACTAAACCTACGGATAATCTGCTAACAAAGAGTATAACTAATAAACTGAACAAGCATAAGCCTAGCTCATAAGAACTATACAATCCGAAAATCCGACAAGGCAAACACAAGCTGACATATAAAGACATACTAATTACACATGTGAATATCTACAGGACTCTAAGAATGCTGGGCTAAATAAGTACTGGATGGGATAGGGCCCCGTCATACCCAAACTAGCTGACTAGACACATAAATATAAGTGACCCCGAAAGCAAGCGAAATTACTCCAAAAGCTGGTGGATGGCCTACTGATGTAGCCTAAGCACTGATCTATTTGTACTTGCGCGGCATGAAACACAGCGCCTCAGAAGGGGCGTGAGTACGATATGTACAAAGTACGTAAGGCATGAGCATATAATTATTCATAGCCGAATGAAACTGTACGGCTGCACTATTTTTTTATGTAAATAAACTTTTTTATTACCAGGGAAGAATAAGTACATTGCTGACCAGTAACCCTCTAAGGTTGGACATAAACGCCCCAACCTCAGCTCACCTCTATTTTTAGGACCTCACACTTGCCTCACTTTGCATATTCTGTGTCTAGCTAGTTATGGATAGAAATTTAAGCTATCTAGAATATGACACCCTCTCTTACATCCAGCACCTCTAATATGGACATTTCGCAGTATAGCTCTACTCAACACTTGTATGTTTCTGGATTTACCTTGGAAGACTCTTTGATTCCTTTCTTGCCATAGGAAATACACTGTAGCAGTTAATACCATTCTGTACACTATTTCTTTTACTTGCCTCTTCCCTGAGTGCATTACAACCCACTCTAGCTCTTGTGGCCATCCTATTACTGCCCTTTGAATGCGTTTCCATTTGAGTAGAATCTGCCACAGCTCTTTTGAATATTCACATTCAAAGAACAGATGATCGCTAGACTCATCATCCCTTTGGCACAACTGACACAACACATCATGTGCTAACCCTCATCTGGCTAATCTGTCTTTGGTATATAGTGTACCATAAGCCACTAGCACCAGGTTGAAAATCCATTTAGGACATCCAACATTATTGCAAACCAACCTTCTCCATTCAACTTTTCGAAACTCACCCCTCAGCTTTTGATACATCTTCTTAATGGAAAAGCTATTTATATTTAGCACCCATCATAAGTGAGTCCTGCCTGCTCAAAATACACTGTACACTTCATTATCTTCCTTATCACCCATGAGGCCTGTTGAGGTTGACAGTCCCAAACAAGTTTCCCTTTGATATAATAGCTGTGAACCCACAATATCCAGAGCTTATCTTTCTTATAACAAATATTCCAGTAGTGCTTCTTGTAAGGCTGGAATATAAATATGTAAATCTGTGCTGAAGTATAGCAATGTAGCTGGAAATCTGAAATATGAACTAAACATGATCTGAATATAAACTAAAGTTTAACTGAATCTGAAGCTGAAGACTGAGCTAAACTATACTGATAACCGACTGTAAAATGACTGATAACTGGTAACTAGAAACTGGAGCTGATAGCTGTCAACTAATACTGACACAAGAACTGGTGGCTGATAACTGAGAACTGATAACTGGTACTGAGCAAAAACAGAAACTGTTATCTGAATTGGTACTTATCTGGTGTTATGGGTTGTACCCCCTCAAATCAGGTAACTGAACAACTAAACTAGCCTCATGTATAGTCATGTAGTGCATATTGTGGCTATATACGCATATATAACAAACCTGGCGGGTGTTTTGGGCTATGTTCCCCCCAGCCAGTTCTATCTAGTCTCTCTAGTCTGAGTGTGTGAATGACACCCGGTCACACTAGGTGTTTCAACTCCTGCTTGAACCAGACGGGCTATGTCCCCCAGACGGGTGTATCACACGTGACCAGACAGTGTGTCCAATTTTCGGCCTTTTTGGGGGACACCAAATCATAGATAATAACAGTATAAGTATAAGCATGTATGAGGTATAACACATGTGGCAGCAATAGATATGAACTCAAAGGATTGATAAGAAAATCTTGTATGGAATCATAGAAACAACCTGAAACTCAGAATTTATCCAATTATTTGGATTTCCATATAAATTATGGCAGATTTTCCCCTAAAATTGGATGATTCGCAAAAATAAAACTAGATCAATAATCTGCATGGGAATAGATACCCGGCTAAATAGATAACGTAAACAGATTAAAAGGATAACAAGATGAGAAGACCGGACGACATAATAAATCCACGGATAGAATCTCTGGAGAGCACCACTGCCCCATCTTGCGACCTAATTTTCAGGGTCTAAATCAAAGTTATAGACTTTATGGCCTGCATATATGTTTTAGATATAAGTCTTAGGGTTCCAGAAAATCTTAAATCATCTCAATATGATCAAATTACTAACAACTATTCGAAGATAAAAATAACTTTCCAGATTTTGAAACATTTCGTGCTGCTGTTTTGGACATCTTTCACCTTATTTTTTGTACCAAATTAATCATATACAAGGTTTCCTTGATGCCATACAAGTTTCCCACAAGAAACACCAAGTTTGGAACTAAGACAAGCTTCAAAAGCTACAAAATAGATGCCTTGTCGAAAGAAAAGTTTAGCCTTATATACTGTTGATGTTTTTGCTTCTAAACCTTATTTCCCTTGAATTCCAAACCTTATAAACCTTAAAAAAGCTACAACTGAGAAATTAGGCACTTTCCTTAGCCATGAAGTAATTCTAAATCTTAAGCTACAAATGAAAAGGAAAGTAGCACGACGATACCTTCGTCGCGAAGAGCGTTTTGATGTAAGCAAAAAAATTTTTTTTTAAAAATTTATATTCCAAGACCTTCAATTTGGTATAAGATATGTCCCAAAATAACATTGTAAAGCTTACAAATTTTATTTTTTTAAAATGGCTCGTTACATGGAAATTCTTCATTCGATTTTCCGCAACTTAAATCCGATTTATCTAAAACTTTATATTTAACATCTAAATGTCATATATCGTCATATTATATTTTTAGACTTACTTAAATGATGCTTAACATGTCATTAAAATGATATACATCACTTTAGACATACGGGGTGTAACAATCTCCCCTCCCCCCCTAAGGAACATTCGTACTCGAAGGTAAAATGAAGTATGTGGGAGCATTAAGCAAGGACCTGTTATATGCCTAAAGTAGTGAAGAGATGTAGATATTTGGCTCTCCAATTTTCTCAGCTTCCCAAGTCTTTTCTTCTACATTATTGCTTCGCCATAGCACCTTAACTAAAGGATAGTCTTTCGTCCTTAGCCTACGAATCTGCCTATCTAAAATTGCAACTGGCACCTCTTCATAAGTCAACTTCTCTGTGATCTGAACATCGTCTACTGCTACAACTCTAGAAGGATCTCCGACACATTTTCTGAGCATGAAAATATAGATTACTGGATGTACCTGCTGAAGGTCTGCTGGAAGGTCTAACTCGTAGGCTACACGCCAAACTCGCCTGTGAAACGACCTTAGGTAGTCGTTTCGGAAGTTAGGATTCCGATTGACATGCCGATAATTTTAAAATATTTGTAAGGTCCATTGAGGCTTATCTGTAAAATTTGAGCTAAATCAGACCTCATTTGGTAGGCATCGGAAGAAGGTTTCAGTTTTTATTATCGATAAATATTAAAAAGAGATTTTCGAGCTCGGTTTGGCGAATGAGCTCCGATTCAAAATCCGAAAGCGCCGTTAGGTTCGTATGATTATTTGTGACTTTTGTGAACTTTCGAAAGTGGATTTCGAGGTTGTTCTGCTAGTTTCCGTTAAAATGTCGAAAGCTAAATAATTTGACTTCTTTCCAATAAATTTGCATATTGAGTTTTGGGTGTCCGATTTGAGGTCCGTCTTAGCAAGTGTGTTACATATATTTTATATAACTTGTATGCAAAAGTTGAAATTATTTCAAATATCGCAGGGTACTGTTTTAATTTTCATCGCGAAAAGAAAATAAAAGAAAAGAAAAAGAGAAAAAACAAAAACAAAAAAAGAAAGAAAATATCGCAGGGCACTATTTTAATTTTCGTCGCGAAAAGAAAATAAAAGAAAAGAAAAGGAGAAAAAAAAAAGAAAAGAAAGAAAATGAAGGTGACCATGGGCGGTGGTATATCCCTTAGCATTTTACTAGAATAGAAACAGAAACAAGAGCAGAAATGAAAAAGAGAGAACGCAGCAAAGAAAAAAATACCAAAAAATGAGAAAAGAGCCGGTGAAGGGTCATTATTACAATTACTTCCCGGTAATCGATGAGCGTCCCGAGCCGATGCAGGGTCATTATTGTATATACTTCCCGGTTGGCGATGAGAGTCCCGCACCGGTGAAGGTACATTATTGCATATACTTCCCGGTAATCGATGAGAGTCCCGAGCCGGTGAAGGGTCATTATTGCATATACTTCCCGGTAATCGATGAGAGTACCGAGCCGGTGAAGGGTCATTATTGCATATACTTCCCGGTAATCGATGAGAGTCGCGAGCCGGTGAAGGGTCATCTTTGCATATACCTCCTGGTAGACGATGAGAGTCCCACGCCGGAGATAGGTATCAGGCATATGTGACTGCATTGCATTGTACCGCATTCATCCAATCTCATTGCACCGCATACTGACTATTGTGTGTATTGTGTTGTGTTTTTTGTATGCGGTATGTACACTATGTCGTGGACATATATCAGTTTGCCTATATATTTCTGGCTCGTATTCTGGGTTGCGGGGATCGGGTTGCACGCTGCAACGGTATAAATATATGGATCAGGTTGCACGCTGCAACGGTACAAATATATGGATCGGGTTGCACGCTGGAACAGTATAAATATATGGATCGGGTTGCACGCCGCAACAGTATAAATATATGGATCGGATTGCACGCCAAGATAGTATGAATATATGGATCGGGTTGCACGCCGCAACACGATAAATATATGGGTCGGGTTGCACGCTGCAGTAGGATGTATTTCTGATTGTTGATATGTTCGGGATACCTATATGTTCTGGCCATCTTACCTTCCTGGTTGTTAATGAGTTTGTGATTCTATATGTGTTTCTAGTTATTATTTGTCTCCGTTTTTTCATACTTTAAATAAGAGGAATTTAATTTATCTGTTTCTTTTCTCCCTGGTAAGCTATCCTATTCTTTGAGGTGGCTAGTCTGCCCCACTTATTGAGTCCTTTTGACTCACCATTGTTTGTTGTTTGTTTTTGTCTATCTATTTCGTTTCGGCAGGTTCGCTCCAGGATTGAGTTCGACACGTTGTGAAGGAGCGAAGACGACTTCAGCCGTCAGGGTGAGCCAGCTTTTATTCAGGATGGCCACAGTTTCATGTTTATTATTACAATATCGTTTTTCTACCTTGAGGAGGTATCTGTCTTCTTTCATACTTTTAGATGTCTAGTCTGGATAGCCCTAAACCTAGTATATTGGGTAGTCAGCTGTAATTTCTTTTGTACTGCTTAGACGTATCAGAATGTTTGTGCTTTTTCTAAGTCTTGTTCTTATTTATGAGTTGGATTTATATTTATTTTCCTAATTTAATTGGTAAGGGTTCGCCCGACGGATCTAGGGGAGGATGTCGGGTGCCCGCACGGCCTAACCGGATTCCGGGTCGTGTCAGCCTGATAATCTGATATGGACCTATGAATCTAGGGCTAAGCTTGCCCTTCTTGGAAAACGTTCAGGAATATCCAATCGCTAATCTGAAATTCCAAATCTCGATGCCGGTTTTCTACACAGGACTTTTGTCTCCTCCGGGCTACTAATAATCTTTCACTTATAAACATAACTTTATCAACTGCTTGCTGGATTAAGTTTTGACTATTAATTGAGACTCACCAACCTCAAACAATCCTAAAGGAGACCTGCATTTGAACTCGTACAAAGCTTCATATGGCGCCATCTGTATGCTAGAATTGTACGCAAACTCTATCAACGGTAAATGTTCACTCCAGCTGCTTCCAAAATCTATCACACAAGCTCTAAGCATATCTTCTAATGTCTGAATTGTCCACTCAGCCTGTCCGTCTGTCTGGGATGAAATGTTGTACTCAGATTCACCTGTGTTCCTAAACTTGTCTGGAATGATCGCCAGAATTTAGCTGTAAACTGTGCTCCCCTATCTAAAATGATAGATGCTATAATACCATGTAGGAACACTATTTCTCTGATATAAAGTCTGCCATAATCCTCCACTGTATATGTAGTTCTAACATGCAAGAAATGAGATGATTTAGTAAGTCGTTTAACTATAACCCAGATAGAGTAATACCTGCTCCGCGTATGGGGTAAGCCTGTAATGAAGTCTATATTCACTACTTCCCATTTTCATAATGGAATCTCTATTTCCTGCAATAAGCCAGTGGGTTTTTTATGTCGATTTTAACCTGCTGGCAGTTAGGACACTGAGCCATAAGTTCTGCTATGTCACGCTTCATTCTATTCCACCAGTAAATCTACTTAAGATCATGGTACATCTTAGTTGAACCTAGATGAACAGTGTACCTGGAATAATGTGCCTTTACCATAATATGCCCATGTAAATATACAACATCAGGAATACAAAGTCTATCTTTATACATGAGAACCCAATCACTAGTAACCATGTATGGTGATTTCAATTTTCTTCTAGCTATCTGTCTGTATTCAACAAGAACTGGATCCTCATATTGGCGTTGTTTTACTTTTGTCACTAGACAAGTAGTGGTTATGCTGCGTTCTCTGAATCGATTCATCTGACTCCTTGGCTGGCTAACTGGTTGAGCGCATAAGCTAAGTTCCTCTTCTGTGGCTATAAATAAGAGAAACTACCTATGGAGTTACGACTAAGGGTATCAGCTACAACATTCACTTTACCTGGATGATAAATAATGTCCACGTTATAGTCCTTCAGCAAGTCTAGCCACCGCCTCTGTCGTAGGTTTAGCTCTTTCTACTTAAATCTGTATTAGAGGCTCTTGTGGTCTGTATTAATATCAACATGAACATCGTACAAATAATGTCTCCATATCTTTAATGTATGAATGACTACTGCAATCTCCAAATCATGGGTAGGGTAGTTCTGCTTGTGCCTTTTTCACCAGTCTGGAAGCATAAGCAATTACTTTTCCATGTTGCATTAATACACAACCAAGACCAATTCGAGAAGCATCACAGTAAATGACATGGCACTCAGATCCCACTGGAAGTGTAAGTACTGGGGATGTTATCAATCTGTTTTTTAGTTCTTTGAAGTTGTGCTCGCAAGAGTCTGATCACTGAAATTTGGCTGCTTTCTGTGTCAATTTGGCCAGTGGAGCTACAAGAGAGGAAAACCCTTCCACAAACCTTCTGTAATAACCTGCCAAACCCAGAAAACTACGTACCTCAGTTGGCGTCATAGGTATGGGCCAATTCTTCACAACCTTGATCTTCTGGCCATCTATTTTAATTCCTTCTGCCGAAACTATATGGCAAAGAAATGCCACTGAATCTAACCAGAATTTACACTTCGAGAACTTAACATATAATTGTTGGTCCCGAAGAGTACTCAATACTGTGCGTAGATGATCCGCATGTTCTCATTCAGACTTTGAATAGACAAGAATTTGGTCAATAAATAAAATCAAAAATAGTACTGGGGCTCCCCATGGGGAAATGTTGGGTCTGATGAGGACTTTATCTAACAAATCCTTCAGTTGCTCCTTAAGTTCTTTCAATTATACTGGTGCCATCCTGTATGGAGGAACGGATATGGGTTGTGTGCCTGGTACTACATCAATAGGAAAGTCAATCTCCCGCTCTGGAGGAAGACCAGGTAACTCATGTGAAAACACGCTAGGGAACTCATTCACTACCGCAACTGACTTAAGGGTCGATGTCCCTTTATTCGTGTCTCGAACATGAAGAATATGATATAAACAGCCTTTTATGATTAGCTTCCTTGCCTTAAGGTAAGAAATAAACATACCCCTTGGCGATGCAGAAACACCCTGCCACTCTATTGCTAATTCTCCTAGAAAGTGAAACTTGACTGTCTTCGCTCTTCAGCCAACATTAGCATACAAAGAAGACAACAAATCTATACCTAGAATATCATCGAAATCAACCATTTCTAGATCAATTAGTTCAGCTATAGTGCTACAGTCACCAATCATCACAGTGCAACCTCTATAAACATGCCTAGCTACTACTGAATCACCAATGGTAGTGGCTACCTCGAAAGGTCGAATAGCCTCTAGTTTCTTTCTTGAATTTAATAGCAACAAAGGGAGTAACATACGATAGTGTAGAACCAGGATCTATCAACACATATACATCAAGAGAATTTACCGACAGAGTACCTGTGACTATATATGGGGAAGCCTCTTGGTCCTGTCGACCAATAGGAGAATAGGTGCGGTTCATAGGACCGCCTGCTGTAGGAGCTCCACTTCGGCCTCTAGTAAGACCTGCTGGTGTTTGAGTAACTTGCCTTTGTGGGTCTACTAGTGCTGAAGAAGATGCAACTGATCTCGCTGGCTGAGGTGCACCATTACCACCCCGAGACGGTCAATCTTTCATAAAATGGCCAGACTCTCAAAAAACATAACATGCATCTACACCCAAATGGCATCAACCTAAATAAAATTTACCACAATCAGAACACCTAGGGTAAAGTGAACCACCCTGACTAGAAATACCTCGATGTTAGGATACAAAATCCTATGATTCCTAACTAGCTCTAAATTGTAGGGGTCGATTAGATCTTGGCCCCTGAAATAACGTAGGAGTACTAGATGTTGGCTTCCTGACACTCTGCTGACTACTGGCACTAGATGTCCAACAAAACGAACCTGAAATCTCCTCTCTTGCTTGAGCTCATATCTCTATAAGCTTTTGCTTCTATTTTCTTTCTTCAAGTGCTAAGGAGAATGCCTGTGTACCATGTCCTCTATGTTTGATACAACTGCAGGAGCAAACCTCGCCAAAGAATAAAGCAGAGATTGTATTATGCAACACTCATACACCTATGTCTCAATGTCAATTATTGATCCAATTGTTCTCTACGTGTCTCTATAGGTAAGTAATGATGGAGGAATGCCTCTAAGAACTCCCCCCATGTAGCTGGAGCAGCATCTGCTCTCCCAAGTGGTATACCAACCTGCTGCTAGATCCTGTAATCTATATTCTACAAATTCAACTGACTCTCTATATATGGCATGCATAACTCTGTGGGCTCTGGCTGCTCTGTCTAAAAAATCCTAGGGATCCTCTGTTGTATTAGATCCTGTGAAAACTAGAGGCTCTAATAGGAGGAAATCACGAATCCTAGAACCTGTATCGTCACCCCGAGGACCTGTATGTGGCTGTCTAGATTGAGTAGCTACAATGCTAGTAAAAAATCTGACGGCTTCCCTTCTCTCATGTCGTCGTGCTTTGGAGTCGAAGGTGTTGTAGTTTAAGCACCCTTAACCTCTCCTTGAAAAGACTGTCTCTTTGACGTTCCGGATGGAACCTCATGTCTAGACTCCTCATGCTTATCTAACTCAGAAGGTATTGCTAGTACCCTGGCCAACAACATCTTTGCTCTTTTGAACAGTTGTGAGTTTCTTTGCGAGCATTGCTACATATAAGTGTTTCTTTAGAACGCTGAATTCTTATAACATAGTTCTATCTGACGATCTAAAGAAGAGGGAAAGATTACAATCCTGAATATTCTGTAGCATCCTGTCTACAAGTGTGGTTCATAACACAACCAGAAACAAGACTCTACTAGATACAGCCTGTAGACATCCTAGGACTGAATTGATCTGATATAACTTTTGTCACGACTTAACCTAGGGCCGCAATAGATAACCGACACTAAGTGACGATTATCACTAAACCTGCTGATAATCTGCTAACCATGAGTATAACCAATAACCTGAACACGCATAAGCCTAGCTCATAGGAACTGTGCAATCCGAAAAGCCGACAAGGCAAACACCAGCTAACATATAAAGACATACTAACTGCACAGGTGCATATATACATGTCTTAAGAATGTTGGGCAAAATAAGTACAGGACAGGATAGTGCCCCGTCGTACCCAGACTAGTTGACTGGACACATAAAGATAAGTGACTCCGTAAGTAAATGGAGTGACTCCAAAAGCTGGTGGATGGCCTACTGATGTGGCCCAACCACTGATCTATATGTACCTGCGCGACATGTTCTGGGCGTGAGTACGATATGTACAAAGTATGTAAGGCATGAGCATATAATATATCATATCTGAATGAAACTGTAAGGCTGGAATATAAATATGTAAATCTATGCTGAAGTATAGCAATGTAGCTGGAAATCTGAAGCATGAACTAAACATGATCTGAATATAAACTAAAGTCTAACTGAATCTGAAACTGAAGTCTGAGCTGAACTATACTGATAACATACTTTAATATGACTGATAACTGGTAACTAGAAACTGGAGCTGATAGCTTCCAATTGATACTGACACTAAGAACTGGTAGCTGATAACTGGTACTGAGCTTAAACTGAACTGTTATCTGAACTGGTACCTGTCGGGTATTATGGGCTGTATCCCCCCAAATCAGGTAATTGAACAACTGAGCAAACCTCATGTATAGTCCAATAATGCATATTGTGGCTATATACGCGTATATAACAAACCTGGCGGGTGTTATAAGCTATGTCGCCCCCAACCAGCACTATCTAGTCTTTTTGGTCAGAGTGTGTGAATGACACCCGGTCACACTAGGTGTTTAAATTCCCGCCTGAACCAGAGGGGTTGTGTCCCCCAGACGGGTAGTATCACACGTGACCGGGCTGTATGTCCAATGTTCAGCCTCTTTGGGGGACTCCAAATAACATATAATATGATCAGAACATAAGCATAAGCATGTATGAGGTATAACACATGCGGCAACAATAGATATGAACTCAAATGAATGATAAGAAAATCCTATATGGAATTATAAATACTACCTGGAACTGAGAATTTGTCAAACTCTTTGAATTTCAATAAACTTTTCGGCAGAGTTTCCCCTGAAACTGGATGATACGCATAAACAAAACCAGCACTATAGTATACATGGAAATTTACACCCGGCTAAACTAATAGCATAAACAGATTAAATGGATAACAAGACGAGATGATCGGACGACATAACAAATCCACAGATAGAATCTCAGGACAGCACCACTTCCCCGTCAAGCAACCTAAGGTCTAAATAAAAGTTATAGACTTTATGTTTTTCACAAAAGTTTGAGATATAAGTCTTCAGGTTCTCGCAAATCTTAAATGATCTCAATATCAATTTTGTACAAAGAGTTATGCTCAAACTACTAACAATTGTTCGAAGATAAAAATAATTTTCTAAATTTTGAAATATTTTGTGCTGTTATTTTGGACTTCTTTCACCTTGGTTCTTTTGTACCAAATTAATCATATACAAGGTAACCTTGATATCATACAAGTGTCCCGCAAGAAACACCATGTTTGGAAATAAGACAAGCTTCAAAAGCGACAAGCTAGATGCCTTGTTGAAAGAAAGGTTTAGCTTTACAAACCTTTGATATTTTTGTTTTTAAACCATGTTTTCCTTGAATTCCAAACGTGCAAAGCTTCAACAAGATACAACATGGAAATTATGCACTTTCCTTAGCCATAAAGTAATTCTAAATCTCAAGCTCTAGATGAAAAGAAAGGCAGCACGGCGTTACCTTCATCGCATAGATTATTTTGATGTGATCCGTCTTCAATTTCAAGTTAAGATTGGCGTTTTTCCTTCCAAAACCCTATCAATGGCTTAAATATTCATGAAAGCACTGTTTCTACTGTGAATTTTCTAGAAATGATGAAAAATAAGATAAGTTTTCCATTTATATTCGAAACATTTCACTTCTAGCCCTCTTTTGCACTTATGTTAGTTATTTTGGCCTGACTCTTGACACTCATATCTCTTTATCCGGATATTGTATAAGCAAACGGGAAAGAGCTTTGGAAACTACAGTCCAAGACCTTAAATTTGCTATAATATATGTCCAAAAATGACATCGTATAGCTTACAAATTTTGTTGCTCAACATGGCTCGCTACATCGTAATTCTTCACTCGATTTTCCGCAACTTAAATCAAATTTGTCTCAAAATTTATATTTAATATTTAAATATCATATATAGTCATATTATGAGTTTAAAATTACTTAAATAATGCTTAACATGTCATTAAAATAATATACTTTACTTTAGAGATACCGAGTGTAACAATTTTCTCCCCTTAGGAGCATTCGTCCTCGAATATTAAATGAAGTATGTGGAAGCATTAAGCAAGGAACTGTTATATACCTTAAGTAGTAAACAGATGTGGATATTTGGCTCACACATCATTCTCAGCTTCCAAAGTCATTTTTTCTACATTATTGCTTCGCCATAGCACCGTAACTGAAGGATAGTCTTTCATCCTTAGCCGACGAACCTGCCTATGTAAAATTGCTACTTGCACCTCTTGATATGTCAACTGCTCTGTGATCTGAACATCATCTACTAGTAAAACTCTAGAAGGATTTTCGAAATATTTTTTGAGCATGGAAATATGGAATACTGGATGTACCTCCTCAAGGTCTGTTGGAAGGTCTACCTCATAGGCTACAAGCCCAACTTGCCTGATAATATGATATGGACCTATGAATCTAGGGCTAAGCTTGCCCTTCTTGCCGAATCTCATAACGCCTTTCATAGGCGGTACCTTCAGGAATATCCAATCACCAATATGATATTCTAAATCTCGACGCCAGTTATTTGCATAGGACTTTTGTCTGCTCTGGGATGCTAATAATCTTTCCATGATCAACTTAACTTTATCAACTGCTTGTTGGATTAAGTCTTGACCTATCAATGGAGACTCACTAACCTCAAACCATCCTATAGGAGACCTTCATTTGAGCCCGTACAAAGCTTCATATGGCGCCATCTATATGCTAGAATGATAGCTATTATTGTACACAAACTCTATCAACGGTAGATGTTCACTCCAGCTGCCTTCGAAATCTAACACACAAGCTCTAACCATATCTTCTAATGTCTGAATGGTCCGCTCAGCCTCTCCATTTGTCTGGGATAAAATGTTGTACTCAAATTCACCTGTGTCCCTAAACCTGTCTGGAATTATCGCCAGAAATTAGATGTAAATTGTATGCCTCTGTCTAAAATGATAGATACCGTAATACCATGTAGGCACAATCTTCCGCTATATATATAATTCTAACAGGCAAGAAATGACCTGACTTAGTAAGTCTATCAATTATAACCCAGATAGAGCCATACCTGCTCCGCGTATGGGGTAAGCCTGTAATGAAGTCCATATTCGCTGCTTCCAATTTCCATAGTGGAATCTCTTTTTCCTGCAATAAGTGATGCATTCCGTGTCCGAACTGATCAAGCAACTGAGCTAAAATCAGTGTTCGAGCCATCGACACTAGTCACAAGAAGCCAAGCCAAGATCATGCACGACGTGCATATTCACTTAGCGTGGCTGGGAGGAAACAACCATTCGGTGAATGGCTGGCCGAGCTCAAGACTTGAGAACTGCGTTGACAAGCGTGAGCCTAAGGCTAGAAGTGCCCGAACACTTATCTATAATGCCGATCACTATTGTGATCGAAGGGCTACCAATATGCCCGAGGCAGAAGAGCGTCCGTTATCAATTATTTCGAGGCTGAACAACCAAGCATCGAAACCCAGATAGCCCGAGCACATTGTTTATTTCAGCCCTACGTGGCCTTATTTATTGGTCGACTGTGGCGATTTTCCTAGTTTACCCTTGGGTGTATCTATATAAACTCCTAACCGTAGTTCATTTTAGCTAGTTGTTGATGAATATTGAATCTAGCTGTAAGCTATTTGTGACTCTGTTAAGAGCCAAACCTGTTGTGGGAAATAATAAGAACTTCGGTCAATCGGTGGAACGCGTATGAACAATTTCTTATTTGATCATTCAGTTTGCAAGAAGTGTGAATGTCTTCTTGAGGATTCTCTCATAGCCTTAGGTGCTTCTTTGTTTTTCGAGCCGAGTGGCCCCAAGACTAGTTCCTTGGGTTCATTTGGGTTGAAGCTTAGAATTATCTAGCTTCTATCTTTACTTTATCTTCTTTATTTCCGATGTTGTTGTTCGGTTGCTAAGCTCAAAGTTAGCTTGCACCATCTTGGTATCAGAGTGCGGTTTGAGCTTGTTCTTACAACCCCAATTCTGTTCTACGTTATCTTTACATTTTGTGCGTTTGTGTCTTTGTTTCCGTTTCGTGTTCTTGGTTAGTTGTTGGAATAAAACAACCACAGATTTGGATTCACCACTGTTTGGAGATTCAAACAAGCACCGGTCGTACATCATTTGACGACTAGGGTTTCTCAAGGTTTTTTAGCTGCTCCGACGTTGGTGATACTGTTGCAAAAACTCCAGCTGAGTTTTGGTTGTTTGTTGTTGAAACTGGTGGTTATTGATTGATTTGGGTCGAGTTTGTGCCTTAAAATTTGAAGTTCCATCGTTATGCCACTGTCCGTACACCAGAAACTTGTTAAATTCATAACAGTGTATGGTCACGAAGCTGCATTAGTAGCTTTGCTTAGAGCTTAAGAATCCTCGGTATGTTGTTAAAAGTTTAACGGAGAAGTCACCTGAGTCTTATCTTATTGATATTGGATTGTGAGCAAAGTATAAAAGTGTCTGTAAACCGAAGCTAAAGAGTTCACTATTCCATTGAAGAAGTGTCTGTAAGGCGCCATTGCCTAAAACCCCAGGTGAAAATTTTTCGGCAGAAAAAAGGAAAGTGAATAAGGTTAAACCCTAATCCGTACTGAAGGAGGCACCACATTTTTCCTTACAAAGGTGACAAGTCCGAGGTTTCCAAAAAGGGAAACAGAGGGTAGATTCTCCTGCGTTATCCTTTTTCCCGAAGAAGACAGTGCATCTTGTCAAATTCGGAGGGTCTTAGAGAAATTGATCAAATCGAGGAAGTCATTGGTTACAAGTTCTTGAGTGACTGAACTTACAAATTGAGTGGACCCGAGCGCCACCCAGTAAAATTAATAGAGTGTGCGAGGTGATTTCTAACCTTAACATTTTTTTGTCTTCGATTTGTGCAGATTCAATGGCTGGAAACATAGAGAAAAAAGTTGAAGCGCCTGATAAGTCTTTAGCCGATCTCTTGGTTGCGATACAAGGCATCAGTGCCGAGGTGAGAAGATTAAATGCTCGAGTAGCTAACCTTGAGCAGGAGAAAGCGTCTGTGGCCTTATCTAGGTCCGGTGCTTTATCTAGGTCCGGTAACCAGAGCAATTTGCTGAACTGGCTCGTCAACAATAGTTGAGAGACGAGGCAGGTCGAAATGAAGCTTTGGGAAATCCCCAAGCTGAACAGAACTTGGGCATTCCCAAAGCAGATCAACAGAACTTGGGCAATCCCCAAGCTAAACAAAAAAAAAAAATTAGGTGATCCTCGAGGAGATAGAGTACTACTTCCAAGGCCCCGAAGATAAGTCGTGGTCGTTGATGAAGAGGTTGATGATGGAGAGTTTTCCAATGCTGAAGCTGAGTATGAGTCACCGTTCATTCAACGAAGGAAAGTTCAACAAGGCCATTGGAACCCTCGAGGTCGAGGCCGAGGCGCATATGCTGATAGAAATTATGAGCGTGAGGCTGATGACTATTATGATGTGTATCTGGAATCGATCCGAGGTGCTCAAGATTCAAACTTGAACATTGTCAAGATCACTATTCCACTATTCAGAGAAACTAGTGATCCAGACCAATATCTGGATTGGAAGGTTCGTTTGGAACAAATCTTTGAAATAAATAAGATGAACGAGCAGATAAGAGTTGCCCATGCTATTGCTTCATTTGAGTCATATGCTTCTACATGGTGGGAATCTGATAAGAGAATGAGGAGACATGTCTATCTGGAGATTCTTACTTTGGTGCAGCTGAAGAGAATGATGGATCCTAAGTATGTGACCATCAAATATCGGCAGGAGCAACTTCGGAAGCTCTATGATCTGAAACAAGGGTCCAAAATTCGTTGAAGAATACTACGATGAGTTTGAAAAAAGTCGATTGGCTCTTGATATTTAAGAAGATGATGAGCAAGCCATCATTCGGTTCAAGAATGGACTGACTCGAGATGTGTCATCTCAACTAAGACTGCATGTGTACCAAATGTTGGATGATGATTTCCATGCAGCCGTTGATGTTGAGAAATGAGTGAAGGACGATAAACCAAATCAGTATCGAGGGGTTACTACTTAAACTCCTTTGAACCGGGGAAAAGATTGGAAGAGTTCGAATCATACAAGTGCCAACAGTGATCGAGATCTAAGAAAACCCTTCGAAAGGGGAGTGACCGTTAATAACTCCAAGGAGATGGGAGATAAAGCTCAACTAAATACTCCTAGTGCTTCAAATATTTAGTGTCATAAATGCAGGGGTTATGTTCACATAAAAAAGAGTGTCCGACTCATAATGTTTTGCTTTTTCTCGATGATGTAACCATCCATGAGCAAGAGAGTGACTCTGAGGAGTAAAACAGAGAGGAGACTGACTGAGCTGAAAATGATAATGGTCGAGAAGTAACCGAGGCGACCATCCGGAAATGTTTATTGTGGTTCGTAGAAACTTGAGCACTATGAACATGGAAAAGGAGGATGATAATCAGAGGGAAAATCTCTTCCATGTGAGGTGTCAAGCAAGAGAGAGAGTGTGATCGATGATTATCAATACGAGTAATTGTGCTAATGTAGCAAGCTAAAGTTTGGTTTCTCAATTGGGACTCCCTACTATGAAACACCCTCATCCCTATATTTGCAATGGTTGAATGAATACGGAGAGTTGAAGGTTTCCAAGAAAACGTTAATCAAATTCAAAGTAGGAGCCTATCAAGATGAATTAGTGTTTGATGTGGTCCCGATGCAAGCTTGTCATTTGCTACTTGGGTGACAGTGACAACATGATAGATCCGTTGTCCATAACGGCCGAATCAACACTTACAATGCTAAGCTCGGTGGAGAGAACTTCATTCTCAAACCTTTGCCTCCAAAACAAGTTAGTGAGGACTATAAACGAACGAAGGAGATGAAAGAAGCGGCCAAAGAAAAGTCTCCCGTGGGGACAAAAATTGTGGCCGAGGACAAAGAGACACCGCCTGAGGGAGGTAATATTTGTGCAATCATGCAACCGGGTGCGTGCCTCTGAGTCAATGATCGAGGCATGCTGATGATTTGTGTCGTGCATAAGGATATACTCTTGAACTTTAATGATGATTACACTAACAATAACCCTTTGCCTAGTACTGTACAAAGTGTTTTGCAGGACTTCGACGACATATTCCCTGAAGAAATGCTAGGTGTATTGCCTCCATTAAGGGGAATCGAGCACCAAATCGACTTCATCCCGGGGTCCTCAAATTCCTAACAAACTAGCCTATAGGTGTAATCCCAAGAAACCAAAGAGATCCAATGGTAGGTGGATGAATTGCTGAATAAAGGACTGGTTTTATCCTTGTCCCAAAGAAAGATAGAACTTGGCGAATGTGTGTTGATTTCCGCGCAGCCAATAAGATTGCGATAAAGTATCATCATCCTATTCCTTAATGAGATGATATGCTTGATAAATTGAGTGGATCTTCTTGTTTTTCAAAGATAGACCTCAGGTCTGGTTACCACCAAATCTAAGTGAAATCGGATGATGAGTGGAAAACTGCATTCAAGACCAAATTCGGTCTCTATGAATGGTTAGTGATGCAATTTGGCCTCTCTAACGCCCCGAGCACTTTCATGAAATTAATGAACCATGTGCTTAAACCGTTTGTAAACAAGTTTGTTGTTGTGTATTTCGATGACAGACTTGTTTACAGTAAATCTATGGATGAACATGTTACACTTAATGATTGTGCTGGATACGCTTAAAAGTGAAAAATTGTATGCTAACTTCAAGAAGCGTGCCTTTTGTGTCGAGCGTGTAGTCTTTCTTGGATTTTTTGTGAGTGGTAGTGGTGTTGAAGTCGATGAGTCCAAGGTCAAAGTAATTTAAGATTGGCCGACCCTTACTTCGGTGACTCAAGTCCATCGTTTTCATGGGTTAGCTAGATTTTATCGAAGGTTTGTCCGTGACTTTAGCACCGTGGAAGCTCCCTTAACCGAGCTGGTTAAGAAAGACCATCTATTTGTGTGGGGAGAGTCCCAAGAGAGTTTCCAAGAGTTTATACAGATGCTAAGCTCTGTCCTGTTATTGGAACTCCCTGACTTCGGCAAAGTGTTCCAGATTGATTGTAATGCATCCGAGGTTGATTGTGATGCGTCTGAGGTTGGGCTTGGAGGAGTGCTTATGCAAGAATTGAAGCCGATTGCTTACTTCAACACAAAGCTTAAGGGTGAAACCTTGAATTACTCAACATATGACAAGGAATTGTATGCCCTCATTTGAGCACTCGCTCAGTGGCAACATTATCCGTGGCCCTATGAGTTTGTGATTAAAAGCAAATATAAATCTTTGAAACATCTTCAACGCCAAGAGATGTTGAATCAGTGGCATGCCAAGTGGGAAGAATTCATTGGGAGCTTTCCCTATATAATTCATTACAAAAAGGGTAAAGACAATGCTGTGGCTGATTCGCTGTCAAGGAAATTCGCCTTAGCAACCACTCTCGCTTTGAGATTAATGGGGTTCGAGAGCATCAATCTGATGTATGAACATGGCCCCAAGCTTAAGAGTGTCCGCGACACTATCTTGAGTGGTTGAAGGGTGGAGAAGTATCAGTGGCACGATGGCTCTCTTTAAAAATAGGAGAGTTTATGTGCCCGTATCACTCCGGGGGCTTAGTGGGACACTTTCTTGTCGTTAAAACTCTTGGTATCTTAACCGAACAGTTTCACTGGCCCAAAATACGAAGAGATATGGAAAAGTTTTGCAATGCCTGTTTAGATTGCAACAAAGCTAAATGGAAGTCCAACCCTTGTGGACTGTACACTCCGTTGCATGTTCCTAATTGCTCTATGGTTGATATATCCATGGACTTTGTGATGGGATTACCGAGGTCGACGGGTGGGCATGATAGCATCTTTGTCATGGTTGATTGTTTTTCTAAAATGGCTCACTTTATCCCTTGCAAGAAATATGATAATGCACAACATGTAGCTACTTCGTTTATTTCTCATATGTTGAAATTGCATGGTATGCGTCGTACTATTGTGAGTGACCGAGACACTAAATTCTTGAGTCATATTTGGAAATATCTATGGGGTGCCCTTGGCACAAAACTACAATTCTCGACGTCTCACCATCCTCAAACTGATGGATAGACCGAGGTAGTTAACCGAACCTTAGGAGCTCTGCTTCAAGCTATAACCAAAGGTAAGGCCAGAAATTGGGGTAATCATGTCACGACCAAACCTATGACCACGATGGATAATCATCACTAAACCTACTAATAATCTATGATTAATAGAGATGAGCTGACAACCTGGTTATAAATACATACATATTTACTGAAAGCATAAAGTCTGGAAAGATGACAAGGCTATCACACGCTGACATACGTAATACTGACTAAACCACACGGGAACATATCTATAGGCCTCTAAGAGTGCTGAACTAAATATACAAAGGATAGGACAAGGCCCCGCAATACATACTCAGTGTCTGTACAACATACTAAAAGTAGTGAATTCCAGGAAGAGGCGAAGTTACTCCAACAGCTGGTAGATAGCCTACTAACGTGGATAAAGATCTGATCTCTCTGCATATGTGCAGCATGAAACACAGTGCCCAACAGAGGACGTGAGTACGATATGTACAAAGTATGTAAGGTATGAGCATATAATATATAGCATAGCTGAATGAAACTGTAAGGCTGGAATATAAATATGAAAATATGTGCTGAAGTACAGCAATGAAGCTGGAAATTTGAAACATGAACTAAACATAATCTGAATATAAACTGAAGTCTAACTGAATCTAAAACTAAAGACTGAGCTGAACTATACTGATAAATGACTGTAATATGACTGATAACTGGTAAATAGAAACTGGAACTGATAGCTGTCAATTGATACTGACACTAAGACTGGTAGCTGATAATTGAGAACTGATAACTGGTACTGAGCTAAAACTAAACTGTTATCTGAACTGGTACCTATCTGGTGTTATGGGCTATATCCCCCCAAATCAAATAACTGAACATCTATATAGTCATGCAGTGCATATTGTGGCTATATACGCATACATAACAAACTTGGTGGGTGTTATGGGCTATGTCCCCCCCAGCCAGTAGTCTCTCTAGTTAGAATGTGTGAATGACAACCGGCCATACTAGGTGTTTCAACTCCCGCCTAAACCAGAGGGGCTTTGTCCCCCAGACGGATAGTATCACACGTGACCAGATTGTGTGTCCAATGTCTAATCTCTTTGGAGAACTCCAAATCACACATAATATGATCACAATATAAGCATAAGCATGTATGAGGCATAAAACATGTGGCACAAATAGATATGAACTCAAAGAAATGATAAGAAAACCCTAGATGGAATCATAGACACAACCTGGAACTCGAAATTTGTCTAACTCTTTGAATTTCTATAAAAATTTCGGCAGAGCTTCCCCTAAAACTGGATGACACGCAAAAACAAAACCATCATTATAATATACATGGGAATGGATAACCGGATGAACCGATAACGTAAACAGATTGAATGGATAATACGATAAGGCGACCGGACGACATAACAAATCCGCGGACAGAATCTATGGACAGCACCACTGCCTTATCTTGCCACCTAATTTTCAGGATCTAGATTAAATATATAGACTTTATGACCTTCATGAAAGTTGTAGATAAATGTCTGAGGGTTCCAGAGAATCTTAAAGCATCTCAATATCAATATTTTAAAAAGAGGTATGCTCAAACTACTAATAACTGTCCAAAGATAAAAATAATTTTTCCAGATTTTGAAACATTTCGTGCTGCTGTTTTGGACCTCTTTCACTATGGGGTTTAGTACCAAATTAAGAATATACAAAGTTCCCTTGATTTCATAGAATATCCCCACAAGAAACACCAAGTTTATAACTAAGACAAACTTCAAAAGCTACAAAATAGATGCCTTATTGAAAGAAAAGTTTAGCCTTACACATCTTTGATGTTTATGCTTCTAAACCTTATTTCCCTTGTATTCCAAGCCTTTCAAAGCTTAAACCAGCCATAACACAGATTTTAGGCACTTTTCTTAGTCATGAAGTAATTTTAAAACTCATGAAGATGAAATTAAAGGTAGCATAACATTACCTTAACCGCGTAGAGTGTTTTGATGTAATCTGTCTTCAATTTCGAGTTAAGATTGACGTTCTTTCTTCAAAACTATAAAAATGGATTAAAACTTCATGAGAGCTCTATTAATATCGTGTATGTTCTGGAAATAATGAAAAAGGAGATTATATTTTCTTTATATTCGAAATATTTCACTTCTAGACCTCTTTTGCGCTTATGTCCCTTCTTCTGGCCTGACTTCTGACGCTCATATCTCTTTATATGGATATCGTATAAGAAAACTAGAAAAAGCTTTGGAAACTAAATTCTAAGACCTTCAATTTGGTGTATGATATGTACCTAAAAGACCTCCTATAGTACATGTAGTTAATTTCTCAAAAAGCTTTGTTACAAGACAAATTCGTAGTCGGTTATTCCGCAACTTAAATCTGATTTTTTCCAAACATTATTGTCAACATATAAACGCCATAATCATACTATGACTTTAAACATACTTAAATCATTCTCAACATGTTATTAGTGCAACATACACCACTTTAGACATATGGGGCACTACAGATCATTTGCCCGTGATGGAATTCGCATACAACTGTACTATATATCGAATGATGGTAATGACTCAGTTTGAGTGTGTGTATGGTTTTAGCCCTTTAGTTCCACTTGATTAAGTCCCGTTGTCTCGAGATGTTATTATTGATTTCGAAGGTACACGCCGAGCTACTGCTTTGCTCGAGCTATATGCCAAAGTAAAGAAGAATATTAAGGAAGCTAATGCCAAAGTGGCCTCGAAGAAAAACAAGGGGCGAAAGAGGTTGGAATTAAAAAAGGGAGATTGGGTTTGGGTTCACTTCATAAAAGAGAGATTCCCGAACCAAAGGAAAGGGAAGTTGGCTCCAAGAGGGGATGACTCGTTCCAAGTGCTGAGCAAGATAAACAACAATGCTTATGTGATTGACCTCCCAGGTGAGTATAATGTATCGAACGCCTTCAGTGTCTTTGACTTAACTCCCTGTGATGTAGGCCGAGCACCGGAGACTGAAGAGGGCGTGATTTCAGGGAAGAAATCTTCTCAAGAAGGGGAGGATGATGTAGTCTGTTTACGAGCTGATCAAGCAACCGAGCCAGAACTAGTGTTAGAGAAATCGAGACCGGTCACAAGAAACCAAGCAAAGATCATGCACGACGTGCACTTTCACTTAGCGTCTGAGCCCGAGGCAGAAAGTGCGTGAGTGGCCGAACTCAAGACTTGAGAACTGCATTTACAAGCTCGAGCACGAGGCTTGAAGTGCTCGAACACTAATCTATGACGCCGAGCACGAAAGTGACCGAAGGGCTACCAATGTGCCCGAAGCAGGAGAGCGTCCGTTATCAATTATGCTGAGGCTGAAACCGATCATCAAATCCCATATCACCCAAGCACATTGTTTACTTTGGCCGTACATAGCCTTGTTTTACTGGTCGATTGTGACCGTTTTCCTAGTTTACCCCTGGGGCTATCTATATAAACCCCTTAGCATAGTTTATTTTGGCTAGTTGTTGATGAAATTTGAATCTGGCTGTAAGCTATTTGTAACTCCGTTGAGCCGAACCCCATCGTGGGAAATGATAAGAACTTGGGTCTCGGTGGAATCCATTTGAACAATTTCTTCTTTAATCATACAGTTTGCAAAAAGCATGAATATCGCCTTGAGGATTCTTGCATAGCCTTAGGTGCTTATTTGTTTTTCAAGCTGAGTAGCCCTAAGACTAGTTCCTTGGGTTCATTTGGGTTGAAGCTTAGAACTGTCTAGCTTTTATCTTTATTTTATCGTCTTTATTTCTGCTGTCGTTGTTCGATTGCTAAGCTCCAAGTTAGCTTGCACCAATAAGCCACTAGGTTTTTGATGCTTGATTTTAACCTGCTGGCAGTTAAGACACTAAGCCACAAGTTCTGCTATGTCATGCTTAATTCCGTTCCACCAGTAAATCTGATTAAGATCATAGTACATCTTAGTTGAACCTGGATGAACAGTGTACCTTGAATAATGTGCCTTTGCCGTAATCTGTCCATGTTAATCTCACACATCAGGAACACAAAGTCTATCTTTTAACATGAGAACCCTGATGCTAGTAATCTAGTATGGTGATTTTGGTTTTCTTCTAGCTATCTGTCTGTATTCAACTAGAACTTGATCCTCATATTGGCGCTGTTTTACTTTTGTCACTTGAAAAGTAGTGGCTGTGTTCTAAACTGTAACTCCTGTGTTATCTGAATCTATTAATCTGACTCCCTGGCTGGCTACCTGGTTGAGTGCATGAGCTAACTTCCTCTTCTGTGGCTATAAATAAGAGAAACTACCCATGGAGTTATGACTAAGGGTATTAGCTACAACATTCTCTTTACCTCGATGACAAATAATGTCCACATTATAGTCCTTCAGCAAGTCTAGCCACCGCCTCTGTCGTAGGTCTAGCTCTTTCTACTTAAATCTGTATTGGAGGCTCTTGTGGTTAGTTAGTGTAATCATACGCAATTATACTTTTTCGTGCTGCATTAATACACAACCAAGACCAATTTGAGAAGCATCACAGTAAATGACATATCCCTTAGATCCCTCTGGAAGTGTAAGTACTGGAGCTGTTATCAACCTGTTCTTTAATTCTTGGAAGTTGTGCTAAGAAGAGTCTGACAACTTAAATTTGGTTGCTTTCTATGCCAATTTGGTCAATGGAGTTGAAAGGGAGGAAAACCCCTCTACGAACATTCTGTAATAACCTTCAAAACCAAGAAAATAACGTACCTCTGTTAGTGTCATTGGTTTGGGCCAATTCTTCAAAACCTCGATCTTCTGGCCATCTACTGTAATTCCTTCTGCCGAAGCTATATTGCTAAGAAATGCCACTGAATCTAACCAGAATTCACACTTCGAGAACTTAGCATATAATTGCTGGCCCCGAAGAGTATTTAATACTGTGCGTAGATGCTCCACATGTTCTGATTGTGACATTGAATAGACGAGAATATTATCAATAAATACAATCACAAATAGTACCGGGGCTCTTTACGGGCAAATACTGGGTCTTATGAGCGCTTTATATAACAAATCCTTAGTTGCTCCTTAAGTTCTTTTAATTCTACTAATGCTATCCTGTAGGGAGGAACGGATAAGGGTTGTGTACCTGGTACTACATTAATAGGAAAGTCAATCTCCTGCTCTAGAGTAAGAACAGGTAACTCATCTAGAAACACGTCAAGAAACTCATTCACTATCAGAACTGACTCAATGGTCGACATCCCTTTATTCGTGTCTCGAACATGAACCATATGATATAAACAGCCTTTTGCGATTAGCTTCCTTGCCTTAAGGTAAGAAATAGACATACCACTTGGCGATGTAGAAACCCCCTGCCACTCTATAGCTAATTCTCCTAGAATATGAAACTGGATTGTTTTTGCTCTACAATCAACATTAGCATAACCAGAAGACAATCAATCCATACTGAGAATAACATCGAAATCAACCATTTCTAGATCAATTAAGTCAGCTATAGTGCTATAGTTACCAATCATCATAATGCAACCTCTATAAACACGCCTAGATACTACTGAATCACCAACGGGAGCGGCTACCTCGAAAGGTCTAATAGCCTCTAGTTCTATTTCGAATTTAATAGCAACAAAGGGAGTAATATACAATAGTGTTGAACTAGGATGTATCAACATATTTATATCAAGAGAATTTATTGACAGAGTACTTGTGACTACATCTGGTAAAGCCTCTTAGTCATGTCGACCAAAAGGAGAATAGGTGCGGTTCTAAGGACCGCCTGTTGTAGGAGCTCCATTTCGGCCTCTAGCAAGACCTGGTGGCTCCTGAGGAACTTGCCTTTGTCGGCGTGATAGTGCCAAAGAAGATGCAATTTTTCTCGCTGGCTGAGGTGCACCACTACCACCCAAAGACAGTGAATCTCTCATAAAATAGCCAGACTCTCCAAACACATAACATGCATCTACAACTAACTGGCTTGGACCCAAATAACATTTACTACAATCAGAACACCTAGGATAAAGTAAACCACCCTGACTAGAAACACCTCGATGTTAGATATAAAATCTCACGATTCGTGACTAGCTCTGGACTGTGGTGGTCGATTAGATCTCGGCCCCTGAAATCGTGAAGTAGTACAGCAACAACAACAACATACCCAGTATAATACCTGGGGAGGGTAAGTGTACGCAGACCATACCCCCACCGAGGTGGAGATATTGTTTCCGATAGAGCCTCAGCTCAAGAAAAAATAATCTGACAACTTGCTAGCAAAAATAAGATGAGCTACCCATGATAAAGAAAATACTAACAAAGAAACTACTGATAGCTAAAGTAAACAAAACAATACAAATAGTACAGACACATAATACAATAAATAAAGTATCTAAATATTACAAATGATATTAAGACAATACTCTCACCACTACTACCTAACCTTCTATCCTAATCTTCGCCCTCCACGCTTTCCTATTTATGGTCATGTCCTCGGTGATCTGGAGGTGAACCATGTCCCGATGAATCACCTCGCCCCAATTCTTCTTTTGTCTACCTCTACCTCGACGTAGACCCAGCACTGCCAATCTCTCACACCTCCTCACTGGCGCATCTGTGCTTTTTCTTCTCACATGCCCGAACCATCGCAGCCTTTCTTCGGGCATCTTATCCGCAACTGTGACCACTCCTACCTTGTCACGAATGGTCTCATTCTTAATCTTATCCATAATCGTATGGCCACATATCCATCTAAGCATTCTCACCTCTACTACACTCATCTTCTTGATGTGCGACATCTTGACTGGCCAGCACTCCGCTCCGTATAACATAGCAGGTCTAACACCCGCTCTATAGAACTTACTTTGAGTCTAGATGCCACTTTCTTATGGCATAGGACACCAGATGTGAATCTCCACTTCAATCAACCTGCCCCTATACAATGAGTGACATCCTCATTAATTTCTCCATTGCCTTGCAAGATGGAACCAAGGTACTTATAACTCCTCTTCGGGGGAATGCCCGATAATAAAGCATCACGACTATCTCCGACTCCTGAGATGCATTACTAAATTTACTCTACATGTACTCTATTTTCATCCAGCTTAGCTTGAAACCTTTAGACTCCAGGGTATATCTCCAAACCTCCAGTTTATTAACTCCGCTGCGAGTCTCATCAACCAGAACTATATCGTCGGTGAATAACATATACCACGGTCCTCCCCTTGGATGCTCCATGTCAGTTCGTTCATCACTAGAGCAAATAAAAACGGAATAAGTGCCGACCCCTGCTGCAACCCGATCTCGACTTGAAAGTGGTGAGAATCACCTCCAACTGTTCTCACTTGGGTCTTGGCGCCGTCGTACATGCCTTTAAATGCTCTGATGTATGCCACTGGAACACCTTTAGATTCCAAGCATCTCCACAATACCTCCCTTGGGACTTTATCATAAGCCTTCTCTAAGTCAATGAACACATGTGTAAGTCTCGTTTCTCGTCCCTACACTGCTCAATCAACCTCGTCAAAAGGTGATAGCTTCTATAGTCAATCTCCCAAGTATGAATTCGAATTGGTTCTCTAAAATTGCCACATCCCTCCTCATCTTCTTCTCAACTACCCTCTATAAGACTTTCATAGTGTGGCTTAATAGTTTGATGCCCCTATAATTGTTGCAATTCTAAACATCACCCTTGTTCTTGTACAATAGCATCATAGTACTCTACCTCCATTCTTTGGGCATCTTTGTTGTCTTCAGGATGACATCAAACAACCCAGTCAGCCAGGTTAAACCTACTACACCTAAACTCTTCCAAAACTCTACCAGGATCTCGTCAGGCCTGGTCGCTCTTCCCCCTCTCATCTTTCGAATTGTCTCTTGGACCTCTCCAAATCTAATACACTCACAGTTCCCTGAGTCATGGTGGCTCCCTAAGTTCTCTAGATGACGTAGCACAATACTCCTGTCCCACTTTTCATTAGAAGTTTATGGAAGTACTCTTGCCATTTCCGTCTAATATGGGACTCTTCTACTAAGACCGTGCCATCATCATCATCTCTAATGCAGTGCACTTGGTCTAGGTCATGTACCCGCCTCTTCCTTGCCTTGGCAAGCCTATACAACTACTTTTCTCCACCTTTTCCCGCTATCTCCTGATACAAGCGTTCAAAAGCTGCCGTTTTAGCGTCTTTAACCGCTAACTTTGCTTCCTTCTTTGCATTCTTATACCTTTCCTTATTCATCATCTTTTCCTCCCCATCCTTACTTTGCACTAGCTTTAGGTAGGCCGCTTTTGGCCTCCACCTTTCCTTGGACTACATCATTCCACCACCAGTCACCTCTGTGTCTACTAAGGTTACCCTTCGAAACCCCTAAGACCTCTTTAGCTGCCCTTATAATACAATCCGTTGTCCAGGACCACGTACTATCAGCATCTCCTCTACTCTCCCAAGCACCCATAGCTACAAGCTTCTCTTCCAACTTCTGAATCTTACAACTGGTCAGCACCCCCCACTTAATTCTTGGTCGAACAACTGGAGCCCTCTTCTTGTTCTTCCCATGGATCTTTAATCCAAAATTAAGAGCCTATCTTGGGTTACGAGACTCTCACACGAGATAACCTTACAATCCACGCAGACTCCTCTATCGCTCTTCCTAAGAAGTAGGAAGTCAATTAGAGTCTTTGCCCCCGAACTGCAAAAGGTGACAAAGTGCTTCTCCTTCTTCTGAAAACTCGAATTGGCTATCACTAGCTCAAAAGCTTTAGCAAAATCCAGAAGAGCGACTCCTCCAACATTTCTATCCCCTAAATAGTCACCGCCATCCACATCATCATAGCCCCCTCGCATACGTCCCGATGTGGCCATTAAAATCTCCTCTTGTGATAAGCTTTTCGGTAATGGGGATACTCCAAACTACCTCATTTAAATTGTCCCAGAAGTACTTCTTGACGTAATTGTCCAAGCCTGCTTGAGGTGCGTAAGCACTAAATATGGTGCAGGTAAGCCCTCCAACAACCAGCATAATAAACATCATCATGTCATTCACCCTTTTGACCTCAACAACTTGATCGCAAAGGTGTTTATAAACAAGGATGCCTACATAATTTCTATTTCTCGAGGCCCAGGAGTACCACTGATGCAGCCTGAACACGTGCTGATCAAGTGTTCGATCCACCGAGGCCAATGACACGAAGCCAAGCCAAACTTCTGCACGATGTTCATATTCACTTGGCCTGGCCGAAGGAAAGCAACTATTCCAAAGCTGTGTGGCCGAGCTCAAGAACCGAGGGCTACATCTTCGCATTTGAGCCCGAGGACAAAGTGACCGAACACCAGCCCTTGGCGCCGAACAACAAGGAACCGAACACTACAAATTGAGTTCGAAGTCAGGTGAGCGCCCGATGACAAATGTGTTCGAACAAGCAACCACGCACCGAAGCCAAGGCTGCCGAGCAGATACATTAAACTCAGCCCTGCGTGGCTTGCTTTAATTGGTCACTTGTGACCATTTACTATTTTATCCTTAGCATAGCCTATAAATAATCTATTTTCATTTCATTGTATATTATTATGGAATTTGATGAAAAACATAGCAAGTGCTATTGTTAGTCACCGATGGAGCCGAACCCCGACGTGGGATTTTAAAGAACTTGTGTCAATCGGTGTTAAGTCGTTTGAACAATTTCTTCTTGGTCATTCAATTTGCAAGAAGCGTTGTCTTTCTTGAGGATTGTTGCTTGGTATAGGTGATTCTTGACCTTCATTCGCTCGAGCTTGAGACAAGCTCCTCACTGTTTTTTCGAATCGAAGCAAGTCTTGTCTTGCTTCTATCTTTTATTTCTTGTTGTTTCCTTCCGCGATTCGTGTTTAGCTAATCCTTCGGGTTTGCTTGCACCATCTTGGTATCCGAGCAAGGTTTGAGTTTTTTCTTACAACCTCAAATACTGTTCATTATATTCATTCTTGTGTCCAGTTTCAGCTTTCTTCCTTGTTGTTGATTGTTGTTGCTCTGGTGTTTACAAAAAAAAAAAAAAAAAAGGTAGAAAAAGAAAATTCAAAAATTGTGATTGATTGTTGGTTTTTGGATTAAACAACCATTAATTCTTGTTCACCATTGTTTCGTGATTCCAACGAGTACCCCACGTAAAACATTCGTGACTAGGGTTTCTTAGTGAAATTTTGGACTGTTTTGAGCTTAGTGGTGACTGAACTCGAACCCCAGCATGTCTTGGTTGTTGTCGATGAAGACTGGTGGTTCTTGAGTGATTTGGGTTTGTTTTGTGCTTAAATTTCAAAGTTCTATGTTTGATCAGTCATCCGTACACCGGAAAATTGTTACTGTAGTAACAGTGTACGAACACGAACGAGCTGGTTCTTAGCTCGAAGAACTTGAACTGAATTCCTCCGTTATTGTTGGAACCGGAGTTGTAAGAAGCAACCCAAATTCTATTACAAACTCGTGGTCAGTGAACGAAGTTAAAGTTTTTCGTACGCCGGAGAAAAACCTTCACTGTTCCATCGAAGAAGAAAGGGGTAAAGTGTAAAGATCAAAACCCCAGGTGAAAAAGTTTTCGGCTAGAAAAGGGAATTGGATAAGGTAAAACCCTATCCGTACCAAGGAGGGACCACTCTTGTACGGACAAGAGTTAGTGTGTTCAAAAGAGATTCCGAAGAGGAATCAAAGGGTAGATTCTCCTAGGTTTTCACTTTTCTTGTGTTCGATAAATCTAGTTAGTGGATCTTTTAAGTAATTCTTCCTATTCGAGGTCGTACTAACTCATTTGAGCTTATAGGAACTCGTGCGTGGAGTGACCGAAGTCCAACCTTCGTAGAAAATTCTTTGACTTCCCGAAGCGCAAGAGTAAATAGCGTCTGTTCCATTGAGTCAAATCAACTCACTCATTCCGAAGGAGACATTGTAACTTGTCAAATTCGAAGGAAGTGAGAGAAGTTGATCAATCGAGGAAGCCATTGGCTACAAGTTCTTGAGTGACCAAAACCGAACCCATAAATTGAGTGGACCCGAGTGCCACCCATCAATGGTGAAGGAGAGTGTGAGGTGATTTCTAACCTTTAACATTTTGTTTGGTCTTTGATTCATGTAGGTACCATGGCTGGGAATGGAGGCGATGGCAAAGGCATTGAGAAGCCCGAAGTATCGTTAGCCGATCTCATGGCTGCGATACAAGGCATCAGTGCCGAAGTAAGAGGAGTGAGTGCTCGAGCAGCTCAAATCGAGCAAGGAAGTGTGTCCGTGGCCTTACCTGGGTCCGGCGCTGGAACTAGCAACTCCACTCCGATGAAACGTGAGCTGTATGCTGAGCTTATTCGACAACATCAGTTGAAAAGAGAGGCCATTCGGAGAGAATTTTTTGGCAATCCCCAAACACAACAAAACTTGGGCAATCCCCAAGCTGAGAATCAACACTTGGGCATTCCCCGAAGTGAAAGAATACCACTTCCAATGGCCCGAAGACAAATTGAGGTTGTTGACGAAGAGGTGGATGAAGGAGAATTTCCTGATGCCGAACCTGATTATGAGCAGCCATTCGCTCAACGAAGGCAAGCTCACCAAGATTGTGGAAATTTCTGAGGTCGAGGCCGAGGCGCAAATGTTGAACGACATATTGAGCATGAGGCTGATGATCGCTATGATGAGTATCCGGAACAAGTTCGTGGTGTTCGAGACTAAAACTTGAGTAGTGTCAAGATCACTATTCCACCCTTTAAAGAAACTAGTGATCCAGATGAATATCTTGAATGGAAGCTTAAAATGGAGCGCATCTTCGAAACCAATGAGATGACTGAAGAGAGAAAAGCTGCCCACGCCATTGCTTCGTTCGAAGCGTATGCATCTACATGGTGGGAGGCTGACAAAAGGCATAGACGAAGGAATGCCTATCCCGAAGTCACTACTTGGCCACAATTAAAGAGAGCAATGGATGCTAAGTATTTGAGTGCCAAGTACAGGCAAACTCCATTACAAAAGCTCTATGAGTTAAAGCAAGGGTCTGAGTCAGTCCAAGAGTATCATGATGAGTTCGAAAGAGTTCGATTGAATCTTGATCTGGTAGAAGATGAAGAGCAAGCCACTATTCGATTAAAAAATGGCTTAGCTCGGGATGTATCATCTCAATTGAGGCTACACGTGTACCACACGTTGGAAGATCTGTTCCAAGCTGCTACCGAAGCTGAGAAATTGGTGAAGGACGATAAGGCAAACCGGTATCGAGGAGTCACTACTTCTACTCCTTTGAACCGAAGTAAAGAATGGAAGAGTCCTAACCAAACAAGTTCCTGCACTGTTCGAGATTCGAAGAGACCCTTCGAAAGGGGTGTGACCGTCAACCAGTCAAGAGAAGTGGGAGGTAAAGTTCAACTCAACTCTCCTAGTGCTTCAAATATACAGTGTCATAAATGCAAGGGTTATGGTCACATGGCAAAGGAGTGTCCAACTCGCAAAGTTATGCTTTTGCTCGAAGATGGAACCGTCCATGAGAAAGCGAGTGACACCGAGGAGGAATTTATCGAGGAGATTGACCGAGCTGAAGGTGATGATGATCATGAAGCTGCCGAAGCTGATCATCCGGAAATGTTTCTTGTGGTTCGAAGGAATTTGAGCTGCATGACTCTTGAAGAAGAGGACAACCAAAGAGAAAATCTTTTCCATGCCTGATGTCGAGTGAGGGGAAAGGTATGTTCGATGATCATTGACTCAGGTAGTTGTGGAAATATAGTGAGCCAAACCTTGGTTTCACAAATGGGACTACCTACATTAAAGCATCCCCACCCGTACAAATTGCAATGGCTGAATGAGTGTGGAGAATTGAGGGTTGTCAAACAAGTGTGGATCAAGTTTAGAATTGGCGAATATCAAGATGAAATGATGTTCGATGTGGTGCCGATGCAAGCTTGTCATTTGTTATTGGGACGACCATGGCAGTATGATCGGTCGGTTGTTCACAATGGAAGATCCAACACTTGCACTGCAAAGCTCGAAGGGAAGAGTTTCATACTCAAACCCTTGTCTCCAAAACAAGTCACTGAGGACTATAAACGGATGAAAGAATTGAAAGAAGTGGCCAAAGCTAAGCTTCCAATGGGAGCAAAATTGGGGGCCGAAGACACAAACTCACTGCCCGAAGTAAAAGGAATATGTGCAATCATGCAACCGGGTGAGTTTCTACGAGGCAATGACAACGATCAGATGACAATCTGCCTCGTGCACAAGGGTATCTTTCTAAACTCTAATGATGATTTTTCTAATGATAACCCTTTGCCTAGTGCTGTACAAAGTGTTTTGCAGGACTTCGGAGACATGTTTCCCGAAGAAATGCCAGGTGCATTACCTCCATTGAGAGGAATCGAGCACCAAATTGACTTCGTATCGGGGTCTCAAATCCCCAACAAACCTGCATACCGATGTAATCCCGAAGACACCAAAGAGCTCCAAAGGAAGGTTGATGAGTTGCTGAACAAGGGCCTTGTTCGAGAGAGGTTGAGTCCTTGCGCCGTTCCTGTTATACTTGTCCCAAAGAAAGATGGAACATGGCGAATGTGTGTTGATTGCCGAGCAGTCAACAAAATAACGGTAAAGTATCGTCATCCTATCCCTCGATTAGATGACATGCTAGACGAGCTAAGTGGTTCTTCATGCTTTACGAAGATAGACCTCAGGTCCGGTTACCACCAAATCCGAATGAAACCCGGAGACGAGTGGAAAACCGCATTCAAGACCAAGTTCGGTCTCTATGAATGGTTAGTGATGCCTTTTGGCTTATTTAATGCACCGAGCACATTCATGCGATTGATGAACCATGTGCTCAAACCGTTCATAAATAAGTTTGTTGTCTTTTATTTCGATGACATACTTGTTTATAGCAAAACTATGGATGAACATGTTGAACACCTAAGGCTAGTGCTTGATAAACTTAGAGAAGAGAAGTTATACGCTAACTTCAAGAAATGTGCCTTTTGTGTCTAGCGTGTAGTCTTCCTAGGATTTGTCGTATGTGCTAATGGTGTTGAAGTCGACGAGTCAAAAGTCGAAGCTATCAGAGATTGGCCAACTCCAACCTCGGTATCACAAGTTCGTAGCTTCCATGGCTTAGCTAGCTTTTACCGAAGGTTTGTTCGTGACTTTATCACCGTGGCAGCTTCTTTAACCGAGCTGGTTAAGAAAGACCATCCATTTGTATGGGGAGAGTCCGAAGAGAGGGCTTTCCAAGAGTTAAAACGGAGGGTTTGCTCTACCACATTGTTGCAATTCCCTGACTTTGGCAAAGCATTCGAAGTCGAGTGTGATGCATCTGGAGTTGGGATTGGAGGAGTGCTGATGCAAGAATCGAAGCCGATCGCTTACTTTAGTGAAAAGCATAAGGGTGCAACCTTGACTTACTCAACGTATGACAAGGAGTTGTACGATCTCGTTCGAACACTCGCTCATTGGCAGCATTATTTGTGGCCTCGAGAGTTTGTGATTAAAAGTGATCATGAATCTTTGAAGCATCTCCGAGGCCAGGAGAAACTGAACCGAAGGCATGCCAAGTGGGTAGAATTCATTGAAAGCTTTGCCTATGTAATTCATTACAAAAAGGGAAAAGATAATGTTGTGGCCGATGCGCTATCAAGGAAATATGCCTTAGCGACCACTCTCGCCTATAGGCTCATGGGGTTCGAAAGCATCAAGACGATGTACGAAGACGATCCTAAGCTGAAATGCATTCGTGACGCAATCTTGAGTGGCCGAAGGGTTGAGAAATATCAGTGGCACGATGGCTATCTCTGAAAGAATGGGAGGGTTTGTGTGCCAGTGTCATCGTGGAGAGAACTCTTAGTTCGAGAAGCTCACTCCGGAGGTTTGATGGGACACTTCGGTGTCGAAAAAACTCTTGGTATCTTAACCGAGTAGTTCCATTGGCCCAAAATGCAACGAGATGTAGAAAAGCTTTGCAACGCTTGTCTCGTTTGCAAGAAAGCTAAATTGAAGTCCAATCCTCATGGTTTTTATACCCCGTTGCCTGTGCCTGATCGACCTTGGGTTGATATATCCATGGAGTTTGTGTTAGGGTTACCGAGGTCAGGGGGAGGACATGATAGCATCTTTGTTGTAGTCGACTGTTTTTCAAAAATGGCTCACTTTATTCCGTGCAAAAAGTGTGATAATGAACAACATGTAGCTACCTTGTTTGTTTCTAATGTGTTGAAATTGCATGGTGTGCCTCGTACTATTGTGAGTGATCGAGACTCAAAATTCTTGAGTCATTTTTGGAAATTTTGTGGGGTGCCCTCGGCACCAAGTTACTATTCTCGACGTCTCACCATCCTCAGACTGATGGACAGACCGAGGTAGTTAACCGAACCTTGGGATCTTTGCTTCGAGCAATGACCAAAGGCAAGGTTGGAAACTGGGCTGATCGTTTGCCCATGATGGAGTTTGCATACAATCGAACAGTGCATCGAATGATCAATATGACCCCGTTCGAATGTGTGTATGGTTTTAATCCTTTGATTCCACTTGATTTAACCCCATTGCCTCCAGATTCTGTTGTTGATTTTGAAGGTACTCGGCGAGCCACTGCCTTGATCGAGTTGCATGCAAAGGTGAAGAAGAACCTCGAGGAAGAATATGCAAAGGTTGCATTAAAGAAAAACAAGGGGCGTAAAAAGTTGGAATTAAAGAAGGGGGATTGGGTTTGGGTTCACTCCCGAAAGGAACGCTTCCCGAACCAAAGGAAAGGAAAGTTGGCTCCTCGAGGGGATGGTCTGCTTCAAGTCTTGACCAAGATCAACAACAATGCTTACGTGATTGACCTCCCTGGTGAGTATAACGTGTCCAACACCTTTAATGTTGCTGACTTAGTTCCTTGTGTTGTAGGTCTAACTTTGGAGGACGAGGAGGGCTCGATTTTGAGGACGAAATCTTCTCAAGAAGGGGAGGATGATGCAGCCCGAACACGTGCTGATCAAGTGTTCGATCTACCGAGGCCAATGACACGAAGCCAAGCCAAACTTCTGCACGATGTTCATATTCACTTGGCCTGGCCGAAGGAAAGCAACTATTCCGAAGCTGAGTGGCCGAGCTCAAGAACCGAGGGCTACATCTTCGCATTTGAGCTCGAGGACAAAGTGACTGAACACCAGCCCTTGGCGCCGAATAGCAAGGAACCGAACACCACAAATTGAGTTCAAAGTCAGGTGAGCGCCCGATGACAAATGTGTTCGAGCAAGCAACCACGCACCGAAGCCAAGGCTGTCGAGTAGATACATTAAACTCAGCCCTGCGTGGCTTGCTTTGATTGGTCACCTGTGACCATTTACTATTTTATCCTTAGCATAGCCTATAAATACTCTATTTTCATTTCATTGTAAATTATTATGGAAGTTGTATGAAAAACATAGCAAGTGCTATTGTGAGTCTCCGATGGAGCCGAACCCCGACGTGGGATTTTAAAGAACTTGTGTCAATCGGTGTTAAGTCGTTTGAATAATTTCTTCTTGGTCATTCAATTTGCAAGAAGCGTTGTCTTTATTGAGGATTGTTGCTTAGTATAGGTGATTCTTGACCTTCATTCGATCGAGCTTGAGACAAGTTCCTCATTGTTCTTTCGAATCGAAGCAATTCTTGTCTTGCTTCTATCTTTTATTTCTTGTTGTTTCCTTCTGCGATTCGTGTTTAGCTAATCCTTCGGGTTTGCTTGCACCAACCACAGCTTATACCCATCGACATCTCGCGCCTTAGTACCCACCCAGTTGGTTTTCTTGATAAAGGCATTGCTTACCTTCCTCTAACTGGATAGATTTTTCGAACAACGACCCGATATTCCATGACCCAATACTAATCCTAGCATTACCCTTGGAACCCTTGGACCCCTCCGTCAACCCCAACTGAGAACGCGACCTCAGACTAACATCATTCGATAAAGCCACTACGGGAAAGAAAGAAATTTATCTAAGCAAGGCTGACTAACTAAGGTTAAAAATAGGAAAAAATTCCAAGGCCAAAAAACAAGAAATAGAAACTTCAGTTCACTAAGGCAAGTAATACGAACAAATACGAAGTCAATAATTCAGTACAACAACACTCACTAACAAGAATCTAGGAAGAACAACAAGCTAGTTTAGGAGACTAACAGTAAAGTACTACAACTAAATGAAACAAACTGTAAATCAATCCCAACACCGATGGATAAATCAAAGCGGTAAAATATGAGAAAGGAAACGATAAGAAGGACTTACAACGGCTGCCTTTGACTAAAAAGCAGCGTAATAGGGAGTGATTTTCCATTCAGGTGGCGCTCTTTGACCAGTCGGCATCGTCCGTGAAGAAGCAGTAAGGACAATGGGCGTTGCGTAAAGCAGCAGTTGGGATGCAAAGAAATAAAGAAGATGAGAGAGAGAGAAGGGGAAGGGAGAAAGATCAGATGAGAGGGAAAGGACAGGGTACGAGTGGCGTTACCTGGTCGACCGAGGTGTGGCGTTACCTGGTCGACGGAGGTGTGGCTGCCGGAGGTGTACGGTGGGTCAAAGAGCGAAGGATGTTATAGGACTTAAGATACGTTAGTGTACGGTCGCGTATAAGAAGTGCAGAGACAAGGACGTTACAGGATTTAGGAGAGGGCCAATGACTTGATGCATGAAATCGTGAAGGAGTAGTAGCTGCTAACTACCTGACACTCTGCTGTCTACTAGCACTAGATGTCCAACAAAATAAACCTGAAAATCTCCTCTCTTGCTTGAGCTCATGTCTCTGTCAGCCCTCTAGTTCTGTTTTCTTTCCTAAGTGCTAAGGAGAATGCCTGTGTACCCTGTCCTCCATGTCAGATACAGCTGTATGAGTAAACCTTGTCAAAGAATTAAAGTGAGGTTGTATTCTGCAACAACCATACACACTTGTCTCAATGTGAATTACTAATCCAATCGTGCTTTACGTGTCTCTATAGGTAAGTAATGGTGGAGGAATGCCTCTAAGAACTCCCCCCATGTTGCTGGAGTACCATTTGCTCTCCCAAGTGGTGTACCAACCTACTGCTAGATCCTGTAATCTATATGCTGTAAATTCAACTGACTCTCTATATACGACATGCATAACTCTGAGGGCACTGGCTACTCTATCTAAAAAATCCTAGAGATCCTATGCTGTACTATATCCAGTGAAAACTGGAGGCTCTAACCGAAGGAAATCACGAATCCTAGAACCTGTATCGTCACCTAGAGAACCTGCATGCAACCATCTAGATTGAGTAGCTACAATGATAGTAAAAAATCTGACGACCTCCCATCTCTCATATTGTTGTGCTTTGAAGCCGAAGGTGGTATGTCTTAAGCACCCCTAACCTCTCCTTGAAAAGACTGAGTCTTTGAAGTTCAGGATGGAATCTCATGTCTAGACTTCTCATGCTCATCTAACTTAGAAGGTATTGCTAGTACCCTGGCCAACAACAACTTTGCTTTTTTGAACAGCTGTGAGTCTCTTTGTCGGCATCGCTACGTATACATGTTTTGTTAGAATGCTGAATTCTGATAATATAGCTCTATCGCACGATCTAGAGAAGAAGGAAAGATAACAATCCTGAATATCCTGTAGACTCTTGTCTATAAGTGTGGTGCACAACACACCCATAAACAAGACTTTAGTAGATACGACCTGTAGACACCGTAGGACTGAACTGCTCTGATACCACTTTTGTCACGACACAACCTAGGGCCGCAATGGATAACCAACACTATGTGCCGATCATCACTAAACCTACCGATAATCTGCTAACCATGAGTATAATAAATAAATTAAACAAGCAAAAGCCTAGCTCACAAGAATTGTGCAATCCGAAAGGCCGACAAGGCAAGCACAAGCTGACATGTAAAGACATACTAATTGCACAGGTTAATATCTACATGCCTCTAAGAATGCTGAGCTAAACAAGCACTAGACGGACAGGGCCCCGTCATACCCAAACTAACCGAAACTAGCTGACTAGACACATAAAGATAAGTGGCTCCGGAAGCCTGTGGAGTGACTCCAAAAGCTGGTGGATGGCCTACAGTGATGGCTCAAGCACTGGTCTATCTGTACCTGCACGGTATGAAATGTAGAGCCGAAGAAAGGACGTGAGTACGATATGTACAAAGTATGTAAGGGATGAGCATATAATATATCATAGCTGAATGAAGTTGTAAGGCAGGAATATAAATATTTAAATCTATGTAGAAGTATTGCAATGTAGCTGGAAATCTGAAACATGAACTAAACATGATCTGAATATAAACAGAAGTCTAACTGCAGAGTCAGCTTAACTATACTATAGTTGACTGTAATATGACTGATAACTGGTAACTAGAAACATGAGCTGGTAGCTGACAACGGATACTGACACTAAGAACTGGTGGCTAATAACTGAGAATTGATAACTGGTACTGAGCTAAAACAGAACTGTTATCTTAACTGGTACCTATCCGGTGTTATGGGTTGTATCCCCCCCCCCCAAATCAGGTAATTGAACACTTAACTAGCATCATGTATAGTCATGTAGTGCATATTGTGGCTATATACGCGTATATAACAAACTTGGCGGGTATTATGGGCTATGTCCCGCAGCCAGTACTATCTAGTCTCTTTGGTCAGTGTGTGAATGATATCTGGTCACAATAGGTGTTTCAACTCCCGTCTAAACCGGAGGGGCTGTGTCCTCCAGACGGATAGTATCACACGTGACCGGACTGTGTGTCCAATGTCCAGCCTCCTTGGTGGACTCCAAATCACACATAATACGATCACAATATAAGCATAAGCATGTATGAGGTATAACACACGTGGCAAAAATAAATATTGTTATACTCTAAGCACCTCCTATGGACACTAGAATTGGGACGGGGAGGTTGAATAGTGTCCTCCAATTTTCGCCAAAGAACCTGACTCTTAATAACAAGAACCCTGTTCTTGTGTTGTTGTCTCCACGGAAAAATACAAGCAAAAAGGTAAACAACAAACTAAAAGACACGGTGTTTTTACGGGAAAACTCATTGCTCAAGGAAGAAAAAATCACGACCCATACTCTGAGATTTTGAAAGCACTTCACTAACACAAAGAGCAAGTTTTAGATTACAAACTTTGTAACTAATGGGCTACACACTAGACCCTAATCACTCGACAAAGCTAAACTCTAGCTTTACAAAGTAATCACTCAAAGTTCAACTATTAGAATGCCTTCTAACATAAGCATATAGGTAATACGATCAAAACATGAAAACTATGACAACTACAATAAAGAACCTAAACTGATTCACTACTTATGCTCTTAGTTCTTCTCTGGTTGTCTTCAACAGTTAAGTCACTAAGAGGTAATAAATAGCCTTGTCTTTGCTCTCAACTCTCGTAGTTGTTGACACCCAATTTTGTCCACCCTATTCCTTTTTATCTCTCTGATGGCTATGTTTAATTTTAGAGTGTGATAGTACTTTTAATTGCATTTTTATCATTTATAGTATTTATCATGCATTTATTTACATAATGATATATTCGTTTTTACTAATTCTCGATGTAGTCTACTTATTTAACTATGATGTAATTGCACCCAATCTAGGTCATCTCTAAAATACGTGCATTACTATTGCTAATTTTACAATAAATTGCAATACTAGTATATTTACTTAATTATACTCATCAACATTTACTTGTGTTAATTCATATATTTTTCCAAAATTATATGCATTTAGTCAGCAATATCTCTCTCATACTCTAGATTGCTAAGACAGAATATTCAAATTGAGCCTCATTTGAATTTCAAAATAAATTTGTTCAATTATGGCCAAAGATCAAAACTTCGTTCATTCTTAAAGGGAAATCCCAACATTTTCTCCAAAATTCCTCTATACATAAATATTATTTCCATTCCCATATCAATATCCCTCCGATTTTTGAACTTTCCATATATAGAAACGAAATAGAAAGAGATAGACTAAGTAAGTTCCCCTCCCGAAGCTCCTTTCAAGCGAAGCTATACAGTGGATTTTTTTGTTTGTTATCTTTTCCTGTAGTATCTTTACCAATTAATTATTTACTATTCATCTGCTTCCTTTTAATCTTGACTTTCCTTATTTACTTTGGTTAATTTTTTTACTCTCAAAATCTCCTCCAACATCTCTCCAACTATATGTCCATAACTATTACTCCTTGATTTTCAAAATTTCTGTTCATCAATTACTACCCATTAGTTTTCCTCTCCCATCATTATGGGATTTTACAAAGTTTTTGTTCCTTTACAAATTTATAAAAAGATCCCTAAAATTTGGTTGCAAATGATTCTCCAACCATTCTTGAACTTCTATTCTCCACTATAAATTGAGCTCCTCACTCTACATACTTTTTCAGTCCTTCTCTACACAATTTGTCTCTACTTCTTCCCTTTACCCTCAACGTGATCTTGCATCTCAAAACGGCTCCCCCCCCCCCTGGATGTAAGGGTCATAAATATTCGGTTTGTACCTAAAGTTGATTGTAAAGTTGAATCGGGTAGTCTTAATATTGTGATAAGAATTATTCTGCTGCAAAAGGTTAGTCATTTTTCTCTTGTTATTTCATACGCTAATTTATTCATTGACCTTTAGAATAACTGTTTTAATAATTTTAATGTAATCATACATAAACTCGGGATTCGTCGTTTAAATCATTTTATGATTGTTTGTTTGATGGTTTATCTCTGACCTTTCCAAGAACTTGACGAATAAGATATTACTTCTGAAGTTAGGGGTTAGTTTGGTCGCCTACATGGATATTGCAATCTCTTTGAACTAATAACTCCAGGTTATATATTTCATAACTAGGTATGGTGAGCCCAATAATTCTCCTGGAAATATTCATCCAGCTAGGGGCTCGCTTAGTTAAGCACATGTGTTTCATATTCTAATTGCCAACAACGTGCCTATAATTAATTATTTGTTCGCCTATCAATTGTATATAAGAAATTAAAATTTAAAGAACAAATCATGATACTGCTTTTAAGACGAATCCTTTAATTCACTTTTGCACTATTATGATGACTTCTCTTAAAACAAACATCAGGCCTTGATCTACTTTCTTTATTTTTAGCCTTATTAATTCATTTATATTAGTTGTCATCACTTTCTCTGTGACTTGTGTATTGAGCCAAGCAGACTTCACCTATTGTCATGAAGCTATTATTTTGATTAATGTACTGTGTAGTGGAAGTATTAGAGTTTTAACACTTACAATTTTAGTCGAGCCTTTTGATTACCTAAAAGGAAGAACAGATCTACTCTCACTCTTTGAATATTTATCTACATGTACATGTGATCGAGGAGCGTTACTTGAAGTTCAACTACAACGAAGAATGGAATCACGTCATGAGATCAAGCAGAGTCGCCACCCCAAGTTGGGTCTGGTATGTTTTGGGATATGATGACAGGGGTAGCCTATTCGACTTCTCGAATGAAGAACACAACTATATGCTTTATAAAATTAAAATCTCAATTATTTAGTCCGACTGGTCACCACATTTGGTGGAGCTTGAGAGGTGCCTAACCCCTTCCTATTGGGTTAACTTGAACCCTTACCTAGAATTTCTGAGTCGTAGACTATGTTTCGGAGTTAATTATAAAATTAGCTAGAAACAAAATAGGTGCCCTAATACGCCTAGTTAAAAAATATCTTAGGTGGCGACTCAACCTCTTTACCCGTTAGTTATCCAATAAGTCGAGCCCTATTTCAAACTTTAACCGATTCAGGAATAAATAGGATGCGACATAATGGCGTAACTGAGATCGGCTGCCTCAATTACTTACTTTTATATGGGTTTCGTAAACCTAGTAATATTTCACTAGGAAACCTTGAATATATGCAAGTAAATATTTCTCGGTGATACTGTCCTTGTTTTTCACTAACTCTTGTTCACACATAACTGAGACAACCCCATCACAACTTCATTTAGCTGTCTAGGATGCGCATAAGTCTACGCGCTACTAGTCCTAGTTCAGCATGGATTTGCATTCCACAAAATCTTTTCGATCAGTCGTGCCCTTCTCATCAAGGTTTAAGTTCTTCTCCAAGTCACTAAGTCCTTCGTTTGTCATTCTTCAAAACATCCAATTCAACAAATATGAACTTAAAGGAATGATATGAAAATCCTATATGGAATTATAGACACATTCTGGAACTCAGAATTTGTCAAACTCTTTGGATTTCCATAAAAATTGCGGCAGAGTTTCCTCTAAAGCTCAATGATACGCAAAAACAAAACCAGCACTATAGTATACACGGGAATGAATACCCGGCTAAACTGATAACATAAACAAATTTAATGGATAACAAGACGAGACGACCAGACGACATAACAAATCCACGGATAGAATTTCTGGATAGCACCACTGCCCTGTCTTGCGACCTAATTTTCAGGGTCTAAATCAAAGTTATAGACTTTATGGTCTTTATAAAAGTTTTATATAAAAGTTCGAAACAACTTTCAAATCCTTATCTTTTTTTAAATCATTTTTAAAATTCCATGATCCGTCATGCCTCTACTACAGAATAAAGGTGATGAAGGTAGTCTCTAAACTGAATCATTGTGCGGATGTTTTCACCAAGGTTCCTCATGCAAATTTCATAGTTAAAGAAAACCACTTAGAAACTTACTTCACTCTTCTTGGATGCGTATCAGAAATACGAACAACTCATCTTTTCTTTTTTGGACTATGTCGAGAAACTGTTCAAAAGATAATCATACGAAGCGTCGCACTATTTGTATACAACACAAAATGCCACAGAAAATATGTGATTCTCTGTATATTGGGGCATGGCGGACAACTACACTCTGCCATACTTGCTAGACAAATGAGTCCTATCAACAACTAGGACTTTCCTCACATACAAAAAAACCCCTAAACCAGGATCTATAAGATACAAGGAAATAGTGAAAACTCCCACAACTATCAAGCTTCAATGTCGTCTTGCTTCTGATATTTTTTGTCCTAATCATAAAATGGTATGCATCAATAATTGTATAATTGTTCTCAAGTGTCTCTCTTAAATGTTGTACATCACACATGTACTCGTTATTTTAAATTATGATATGAAACATATCATTATTATAATACATTTTAGCTTGAAGCCCAAACTTGCAAGTCACATCTAAATATTGGGCATAAAATAACTTTTTTGCATTCTTCATTGCTTTTAAAGAAAAAGTCTTCTTCACTGCAACAAGCCTCAAAGATATGGCTAATTCGTGCATGCCCTCGAAAGTCATACCCTTTTAATAACATGTATTGTCATCAACAACGTAATTGGTGTTGTTCTGTGAATGCCCTCTTGATAAATATTGTAGATTTAAAGGAATATCTATACCTTCTTCATCTGCCTCTCATTCTTTTTGCATATCTTAAGTTGCATCATCATCTATTTCATATAAAGACGCACATCACTATAATTTCTAATTTTAGAAGTAGCAGTCTCTTGCTTTGCGGCAATGCTCAACATAAAAAAAAAATTTGCAAAGATCATTACTTTCCCCCAGCTGTTTATGATTTTGTTGACCATTTCATCATATGTAGCATTCTTTTTTACAAGGATAGGTCTTCTCTCTTTCACCATTTGAATCCAAGTATAACATTTCATATGCTCTATCCATTCACCGAGATAATTAACTCCTAATAGTATCTCACCCATTAGTTATACAATATCTTCAAGACAGGACTAAGATTCATCAATTTATTGTTCATATAGCCAAGGTGTTGAGAACATCCTACAAGAAGTTTCAAAGATCCAACAAGATATTTCGAAGGGCCAACAATCATATTTTGAACATCTTGTATGTTCCGGACATCTAATAAGACGTTTCGACTATATGACTAGTATGTATTGAACATGTTGTGTGATGATCCGATTGTCTAACAAGATGTTCACTCCTACAAGGGCTTTGGGAACATCTTGTAGACTGTTCCGAAAATCTATAAATATGTTCATAAGGTTGAACAAAGATGTTTGGAACATGCTATAGGGTCTTTTGATCGTTGAACAAGATGTTTCAAAACCCTAACCTACTATTTGCAAACGTAGGGGTTTCTTCAAAGCATTCGTATAGTAAGGATGATAAAAAAGGTAAACAAAGCTTGCACTTACAGGAGATGAGAAACTCGTTAAGATTCCACTTTGAGGTAATGCCCAATCTGAAAATATGGTGCAAAGAATTTCAATTAGTTTTCAAAAAATTCTTTTTTCAACAACAATACATTACACCCAATAAACTGAAATGTTGTTAGATATGAAAATATTTAGTTTTGGGGAGTTGGAATGAAGAATACATATACGAAGAAGATGAAATTGAAGAAAAATCATGGCATACATAGCTATGGTGCTTCAAATGAAGAAGAACAAAAAGAGGATACAGAAGGGAGAGCAAAAACAACACTAAAGAGACGTAGCAGGAAATTATTTCTCTAACTTGGTAAAAAGTTATTTTATACATGGAGGACCTAAGAGTAAGAATATAAGCTCCTAATTATCAACGTCCCTTTTACTATATTTTTAAAGACTTCATCCTTTTTACCTTATGAAACTCTTGGGAGTCCCTTTTAACCAAAGGACCCAATTTTCTAGGTGATCAAAAATCATATATAGACACTATTCACCCCACTCTACTGTCTTACGAGGTGCATCAAGTGCAAAAAGTGGTATTAGACTAGGGTTTCTCTTATAAATGATTAACATCTTTAGAAGGATCTGAACCATGAGTTCACCACCAAGAATAATTGAAGGATAATCTATCAAACGCCCTCCTTAGTTTAATGGACAATACTATGGTTAATGGAAACCAAGGATGGATGTCTTTCTTTAGGCTGAAGATTATGAACTATGGAAAGTTGCTTCTCAAGGACGTTTGATTCCTATTGTGACTATTGGAGAAGGAGAAGCTCGGTTCCGAAGGATCCTAGTGCGTATGGTGAAGCTGATTTTTGTATGCCATAATAGAATATTAAGGCAAAAAGAATAATTATTTGTGGACTCTTTCCTGATGAATATAACAAGATATCAGTGTGTCCCAATGCTAAAGAAATTTAGGATGCACTTCAAGTTGCTCATAAAGGAAGGGGCTTAGTCAAAAAGTCTGGGATATAGCTATTAATGAGAAAGTTAAGTTGTTCTTGATGAATTTTAATGAATTAATACAGGACATGATGATCAGGTTTACCATCATAAAAAAAGAATTGAAGTCCCTGGGAAAAACTTTTACCTACAGATTTTTCAGGATTTTTTGGATCCTTAAGTCATAGTCATCACTAAGGCAAAAGAGTTGGACAATATAACATTGGATGAATTGATAGGACACTTGATGGCTTATGAACTCAGGAAGATTCTCATAATGACAAAGAAAGTAAGAAGGTAAAAAGCCTAGCATTAAAAGCCGCTGAGGAATGTGATGACCTTAGTGAGTAAGAATTGGCATTGTTTTGCAAATTCAAAAGACATCTGAGTAAGACCAACCCTAGGTTCACAAAAATAAAACCTCTGGGATAGTTAAGATCATTGACAATCCTAACTTTACCAGTTGTTTCAAATGTGACAAGATAAACCATGTGGTGAAAGAGTGTCTTCATTGGAAAATAAAGTGGCTGAAAGGAAAAACTGACAATGACAAGGATGATAATCCTCTCGTCCTGGCAAGGTCATGGTGAAAAAGAAGGAAGATGATGATAATCTTCTCATCCTGATGGCTTTATCAAATGGGTTCCCTGGAGGAAGATGCATTGGTAAACCTCCTATGTTCAATGCTAAACACTACAAATGGTGGAAGAAACAAATAAGGGTGTTTATGTAAGCTACTACTCCAAATGGGTGGCCACAAAAGATGGACCATTCCATCCTTCCAAAATTAATGCTCATGGAATTAAAGTGCCAAAACCTGTTGAGAAATTGAACCTGGAAGATATCACATTGCTTCATTCCAATCCAAAGGTGATCTTGGTGCAGAAATCAGGCTCGAGTGTAGAGGTTCAACATCATGTTCTAGCTGTGATACTGCAGAGGACATCTGGAATCATTTGAAGGTTCTGTAGTGGTAAGAAACTACACTCACTGCAACGAGTGACAAAGAACCTGATGATGACTCATATGATATAAGTCTTCCCATAATTATGAAGAAATATTCATACATATTCAAAGAGGAAACTATCTGTACCATTGCTTTAATTAGAGAATTTGAAAGTATAAGTACAGATAAAGACCAACTTTTATCAGTTGTGTCTGAATTGAAATCAGATTGAAAAAATCTAGGTTCAAGTAAAACCGAACTTGAGGAAACTTTAAAAATACCTCAAGGAACACGTTCAAGAGTTTGAGTAAAGAAATTTTACACTTAAACTTGGAAATATAAAATTAAAGGAAGCACGAGGTTAAAAAAACTAATTAATGAGGTGCAAACTAATCTTGAAGTTGATTTTAAAAAGGTTAAAGATGAGATGTATAATGAAATAGAAAAGAAGTGAGTGCCTCAAGAAACGTTTCAGAAAACTGATTCTGAACAAACTAGGATTAAAAAGTGGAACAATTCTTTTAAGGCTATAAATTTGGTGATTAATCATCATGATCACGCCCAATTGCACTGTATAAAAGAGACTAAGCGGTCGTAACAAATATAGACTGATACTTAAAGTCCCGAGGTCGAATCCTACAGAGAACTCTCAGAATCTAGTTGTTATCCTAACTAATTTACCTATCAATTAACTTCTAAAAGTTTTATGTTAAGAGTGATTTTGTAGTAACAACTATGTAATATAAAGTAACAAGTAAATATGTGACAAAAATAGTAGAGAAAAGGATCAATTTAATAAATGTATATACTATGATTGATCTACCTAGCTCTTACTCATGTCTTAGAACAATGCATTAATGAATTCCTCAACTTGTGGTTCCCTATACCAAAACCTGCGCCCTTCTAGGCGAATACTATCTCCTCTCATTCCTCGCCATGAAAGATATCCATACTCAATAGACAAGCCGGAGTAGGTCACTGGGATGGTAGGTATCATCCTCTTCAAATTCATCCACCTCTAAGACATTAGCCTTGGAACAATTTGCAAACTCATTATGTCTTTCATGGATTTTTGTATATGGTCACCTCTTTATCATTCAACCTCCACTTCATCTCACTAGCCTCAAAGTCTATTATATCATTTCCTGTAGCAAGGAATGGACTCTCTACAATAATAGAGATCTCTTTATCAACTACACAATCAAGAATAATAAAGTCTTCAGGGAACACAAATTTATCAACCTGTACTGGCACAGCATCTAAAATCCATGCAGGTCTCTTAACACTCCTATCAACTAACTAAAGACTCATAGAGGTGGACCTTGCTCTACGTATACCAAGATTTTTATAGATAGACAGAGGCATTAAATTTATGCTAGCTTATAAATTAAGTAAGGTTCTAGCAAAAGTGTGCTTACAAATTGTGCAAGGTATAGTAAAGCCACCTGGGTCTGCTAGCCTTTTAGAACACACTTAATCACCATAGCACTGTAAGTGTGAGTAAACGTGATACGTGGCTAGATCCTGAAAATCAAACTTTCTAGACAAGAGGTCTTTCATCATTTAGCATAGCAAGGTACATCTCTAATAGCTTCAAGTAAAGGAATGTTAACTTGTAATTGTTTAAGCATATCAATGAATTTTTTGTACTGGCTTTCTTTTTGTTATTTTACAAGTCTCTGGGGATAAGGGAGTGTGGTGGCTTATGTTTCACATTTACATAAAGACTCTTCGTCTCAGCTTGCTTCATCACAGGGTCAGGTGCAGTCTCCTTTTTAGCTTTATCATTGTCAGCAACTGTAGTTGGATCATCCATAGGGTCAACTACTGGCAGCACTAGGTATCACACCCTTAGCCAGTTCTTGCTCTTTATCAAGATCTCTACGATTCCTCAAGGTAACTACCATCAATTGTTTAGGATTTGTATCCTTAGGATTTACCACTGTATCTCCTGATGAGGCACCCTGAGTTTTATTATTCAAAGCAACGTCCAGTTGTCCCAACTTAGTTTTTATTCACTAAATGGCAGTGTCATGGGCTGTCACTTGATCTTGCAACTGCTTATTAACTCCATGATAGTTTGCACCATGTTTTTAATCCCATCTATATTATTAGCCTATTGTGAAGGCAACACTACTTGCTGTTGATTATTGTAAGCTGCTTATCTCTGGTAAGGAACTAGCTGGCCCTGTGGTGTGATAGTGTTGTATGGAACTGGTTGATGTGCCTGCCTTACAGGACCGTGTTGGTTGTATTGTTACCTCTGTCCTAGTTTAGAAAATTCACGTCTTCAGTATAGCCCAATAAATCAGAGTTAAAAAAATTACCGGGATCAAGTTCCTGAGTTAGAGCACATGTACCCACTTGATTAACACGTCCAACATTTTCTTATTCATTTGCTTTACTACCACATCCAGCCGAGTTTGCAGCATTGACATTTGTTCTTCCACTCCATAATCAATACCAGCAGCTAATGCCTTTGAACCTGAGCAGTAGATGCATCTCTAGTCAGCCAACCTGAATTCTAAGCCATAGTGTCAAGTAGTGCCTTTCAACAAATTTTTTACTCAAGAATGTTCATACAGCTGCTCTATCCAAATTTTTCTTTATTTGATCACCCATGCCCATGTAATTTTTTTTTTCCAGTATCTGATCAGGAATTCCATGCCGGGGACACCTTCTCAAATAATTCTTGAACCTCTCCTAAGCCTTCATGACTAAAATTTTCTTAAAGGTTAAACAGATAGAATTATTGAAGGGTCACAAGCAATAAAGTAAATACGAAGGAAAAGTAATAAACAGAGAAATAAGTAAAAAAATAAATAGATGTATTCCTTGAGTAAAGTTGGGTTCTTGATGAATCGCACGATGCACAATACAATGGGAAGAGGGGTATTTATAGTTGAATTTTACCCCTGTCCTAATTATGGTAAATATAAAGGCTAATAAGCTGTGGGCATATTTACTCAAGGCGGTTAACTAGGAGACTAGAAATCCTAACGCACCGGGATGTAGGCCTTGCGTCCCACAGCCCATGCCTGCTAAGCGGTCGTAGCTTGGGGAGCAGGCGTGTATCCTCTGCGCCTGGTGACTTACAGACTTAGTCTAGTCTTTGTCAGCTAGATTCGTATCCCCATAATCAGTACCCCCACTTGCTGAGTGCTAACGTAAGGTCAGGAAGTGCAAGAGGCATGCAAAAAGAGATGTGTGAAAGGATATCTCTCTAACTCCTTGAAACTCACAGTCTCTTTGATCGAAATATTCGCCTGATTTCCTCTAGAGCTCTAGGCGTCCTCACGTAATTGGATTTTGTCGATTCCATGCACCTTTCCCATAACTGCTTTTACTGCACCAAATTGTTTTATATCCCCAGACCATAATTGTTTTGACCTCTTCATGCTTCATTCTTATCTCCTTCCGCCTATAAAAGGGGCTTCTCTATATATGTGGATCACATACTTTTTCAGAAACATATTATCTTCCTTGAAACGTTATTTTAGAAGAATAATTCTACATCTTCTAGAAAAATATTTGCCTTTGATCCTTGTTTGATATTCCAAGAATAGTTCTCTCATTCGGAATGAGCGGTGTTGGAAAAAACCAAAAACAAAGAACCTTTAGCCACTTTTCTTCGATGTCTTTCTGGCAATGCTAAGATAGACGGAGTCACCCGAGTCATGAAGTTTGATCGAGATTCTAATGATATTCTTCGGAATATCTTCTTTTTGGTATGTGCACTGATTACAGTGCTCTCATTTTCTAACGTAGCGGTTGTTGTGATATTCCTCTTGTCATGCAAGGATAAGTCACTTAGCCCTTCCAGCTATCATGAGACTTCTATTCCAAGATGCTTTTGGTGCTCTTGTGACCTCTTTGACGGTGTTGGGTTAACGATCCACTACTTGGCTATGCTCTGCATTCGTGAAGGTTTTAAGCCTTGGATCATAAGCAAATTAAGGTGTCACGAAGCTCTGTGTCTACTCGTGGCTTGTGGTTATCCTATCTTCTGGTTGGCTCAGATGTACTACTCTCGGAAAGTCTTTCCAGCCGCTGGCTGTGGGCTGGCATGGGAGGAAGTTTCTCTCTCGTGTAGGTTCCCAGTCTCAACCCCTCCTCTTCAATGAGTTACCAATTGTGCTTAAACATCTGCTTCAACCTCTAGTAGTTGACGGGCATTTGTGCCTCTTATTTCTTCTTCGAGTTCCTTCATCACAGCGGGAGGAGGGTTCGTCCGTGCTCTGACGCTTCCGAATTCCTTTCCATTGAACAAAGGTTCGTACTTTGAGGATGGGTATTGGTGGTATCAATGGCCATGTACTGAAGATTACTCGTGCCGACATACCTCTTGGGTAGGTGTTTTAATTCTTCTCGAGGTACTTCGGTTGTGCGAAGCTTAACAGACCTTTTTAGCTATAGTCCCCCGAGGCTTATAGTTCCTTCTGGAGTATCTATAATGAACAGTACTGTATTCAAAAGAACTTGTTTGCATATTGTAGAATACGAGCCTTTGATGTTAATGAAAATGGAAATTAATCAATATTTTGTGTGTACTTCCATATATAATACTTTCATATGTACTTGTAATGTAGCCAAGTAGCAATTGTAGTGTCTTTCTAGGCGTTTGTCTTTTACCGACGTTTGTGCGCTTGTTTGACACTTTTTTATGCATCAGCAAGTGATGGCTTAAGTTGCCCCTGTTAATATACGTCTTTTTGGTTAGGGTAAGGCCCGTGCCCGCAAGGGGACATCTTTAGCTGTTATATTCAATTGGGTATATGACACGATCCAAAATTCGGTTAGGCCGGGCGGGCACCCGACATCCTCCCTAGACCCGTCGGGCGAACCCTTAACATTTGAATTAGGAAAATAAATATAAATCCAACTCATAAATAAAAACAAGACTTAAAAAAAAACACAATCCTACTGATACCTTTAAGCTGTACAAAAAAATTACAGCTGACTACACAACATACTAGGTTTAGGGCTATCCAGACATGACATCTAAGAGTACAAAAGAAGATAGATACCTCCTGAAGTGAGCAAACTGCAACTGAAATAATAAAAAATAAACTAGTGGCCATCCAGAATAGAAGCTGGCTCACCCTGATAGCTGAAGTCGTCTTCGCTCCTTCACAACATGGTGGTCAATCCTGGGGCGAACCTGCCGAAACGAAATAGATAGAAAAAAAAAACAACAAATAAGGGTGAGTCAAAAGGACTCAATAACTGGGGCATACTAGCCATCTCAAAACATAGGATAGCTAGCCAGGGAGAAAAGAAACAGATAAACCAAATTCCTCATATTTAAATTATGAAAAGGCAGCGCCAGATAATAACTAGAAACACGTATGGAATCACAAACTCATTAACAATCAGGAACGTAAGATAACCAGAACACATACGTATCCCGAACATATCAACAATCAGAAATAGATCATACCGTCGCGGTGTTCAACCCGATCCACATATTTATACCGTTGCGGCGTGCAACCCGATCTATATATTTATACCGTTGCGACGTGCAACCTGACCCATATATTTATACCATTGCGGCGTGCAAGCCGAACCATATATTTATATCGTTGCGCCGTGCAACCCCCGCAACCCAAAATACGAGCCAGAAATATATCCGCGACATAGTGTACATACCTCGCACATAAAACACAACACAATACATAGTCAATATGTGGTGCAATGAGATAGGATGAATGCGGTACAATGTAATGCAGTCACTAATGCCTGATACCTATCTCCGGTGCGGGACTCTCATCGTCTACCAGGAGATATATGCAATGATGACCCTTCACCGGCTCGGGACTCTCATCGATTACCGGGAAGTACATGCAATGATGACCCTACACCAGTGCGAGACTCTCATCGCCAACCGGGAAGTATATGCAATAATGACCTTTCACCGACTCGGGACTCTCATCGATTATGGGGGGAAGTATATGCAATATTGACCCTTCACCGGTGCGGGACTCTCATCGCCAACCGGGAAGTATATACAATAATGATCCTTCACCGGTGCGGGACACTCATCGCCAAACCGGGAAGTATATGCAATAATGACCCTTCACCGGCTCGGGACTCTCATCGATTACCGGAAAGTATATACAATGCTCAAAACCAGAGTGAAATGGTCATATGCTCAATGCAATACCAACAACAGGGCATAACATATAATATACAATGTAAATTCAAAGCTAAGGCGCAATAAGTACGCCTATCGGCAGCTACACACGTAAGGAACACGTGGTAGAACATCCACAAGGCCAAGGGCCTCCAAAGAAATACATACAAAAACTTACTTTGTTACAAAGTTAGCAGAATTACTTAATACCGCTTTATCCTTTGGATTCACTGCCAAACGATCCTGTTGTATTCAATAAGCAAAAAACTATATCAAATAAGGCTAAAGGCTTCATTCCCCACATCTTAGGGTAATCCGGTTAGGAACCTGATACCCTATTCGCATACGCAATACGCAGGCCAGGCCTATGTACAGGGTTTAAGATCACATAACCAAACCCTAAATAAATTACATTTATATGTTGCCCATAACTCACTGAGTACGAATATATAATCAATTCCCTTATCGGGGTCCAATTGACCCTTTAAACTATTCATTGAACTTATTAAAAAGGATGTCTAATATTTCAAGTTTTACCGTTATGATATGTTCGAACACACATAATAAACTCAAATAATGCATTAAGATCATTACCTGAATGTTTCAAGGTAAAAATTCTACTTTTCTCCGACTCTTTTCTCATTTTCTGGAATTTTTTCCCTTCGTCAATTCCTCTGGTCCCGTTCTTATTTTCTGTTCTTATGTTTCTATGCGTCTCATCCTTACCTTTATGATAAGGACCCCACCAACTCCATTTCTTTCTTTTGTCTTTTCCTTGTTTTTCCTTTTATTTTATTTTTTTTTCGTGACAAAAATTAAAGCGGTACCCTACGATATTAGAAATAATTCTAACTTTTGCATACAAGTTATACAAAATATATGTAGCATACTCGCTAAGGTGGATCTCAAATCGGGCTCCCGAAACTCAAGATGCGAATTTAAATAGAAAAATGTCAAATTATATAACTTTCGGTATTTTAGCGGAAACTAGCCGAACAACATCGAAATTCACTTTCGAAAAATCACAAAAGTCAGAAATAATCATACGAACCTAACGGAACATTCGGATTTTGAATCGGAGCGCATTCGCCAAAACCGAGCTCGAAAATCTCTTTTTAATATTTATCGACAATAAAAACTGAAACCTTCTTCCGATGCCTACGAAACGAGGTCTGATTTAGCTCAAATTTTACAGACAGGTCCTAATGGATATTAAAAATATTTTAAAATTATCGGCAGGCCAATCGGAGTCCTAACTTCCGAAATGACTAACCGAGGTCGTTTCATTCTCCTCCACTTAAACTCTCGTTCGTCCTCAAACGAGCCTAAGTCTAAAGCAAGATTCACGCAGATAACAAGAGAACTGGAATAACCTTCATAAACTACGCCATAGACATTATCTAATGATTACAGAATCAGAATTATAACACGCACACCGAACTCTTGTAAATAAACATATCTGGATAATATCATAACGCCATTGCTCAGCTTATTCTGACTAAGCTGATCCTTCCTCGAACACGAGAAGGGAGCTCTACATTTTCGAAATAAAGATACACGGAACTCTTGATGAATTGACATGATTCTGCCGGTGAATCACCTCGTCGATATACTTTCGATATAGAAAAAGTCGATGAAACAAAGAATTAGCTTACGCTTCAGCAACGCCTTAGAGATTTAATATTATGATTCAGTATCAGTTGGAGGAAAACTCCTCCACTTCGAGCATAAACTTATACAACTAATTTGAATAAAAATAGTTATCCTCGCACAACCTGCTGGATTAAGGAAAACTTAGCTAAATAGAGAACGAGCCTCAGACCGGAGCTACCAAATTACTCTCTCGGGTTGCCAAACAGCTGCAACTCTTGAGTTCACAGCTCCATACATTTTCTGTAAGCACCACCGCCTGATGGATCAAATCAAATGGCAAATGACGCCTCTCATTACCCTTAGTAGCCTCTCATTACCCTTAGTACCCTTGAAAAACAACAATGTGCATACCCGGATACCTTGACACGCACTCTGGAACATCATAAGAGGCTAATGACCGCCTAAGCTCACCAGTGCCGAACAAAGAAGAGATTGCAATGGACTGAGGATAGAAATAATTAGAGCTTCAGGAAGCTCACCTTTTTATTTGCTTGGCTCCCAGAGCTACACTACTTCTGAATCGGGCTAACCAAAGAATCGCAATTGAAGAGATAGACATTAAATAAGCTTTATGGAATGACATCTATGCCAATTTAACCTCCCAATAAGAATGAAACTCTGGCAATTTTTTAGAAAACCCTTTTATAACCGAGACAAGCTCATGGAATAACATGACTCTACAAGCATCTTGAACCAAAGGAAGATACATAGATCGAGTGTTACTTACTAATAACTTTATATCAGAAGAAACAATGACACTTCCTGATGGTGATGAATAAGAATCCTATCATCCTACCAACACTAAATTCCAAAGAGCGATAGACTAACTTGACATTATAACAGAAGGAGGCACAACAAGATGCCAAACAAACAATACAAATACTCACTCACAAATCTCTCACATTTAAACCCGATAAACTAGTAGGGTCATCAAAAATTCCAGGAATAAATCATATCAGAAGCTCACCCTCTACCGCAACCGATTCTTAATAGAAACGACATCCAAGGAAACCATCGGAACATGATAAGACACACTATTTCCAGATCGATCGACAGAATCAAATCTTACTCACATTTAAGAGAAGAAGAAATCCCAGAGTCTACTACATCGGATACCTCAGCATCCTGGCGGGCTGGCATTTCATAGAACTGCCTCTGCAGCTGAGCTGAGCCACTATCCTGATAATCACCTCCTGAAGAACCACTGCCACCACACTCTTGACCTCTACTAGATGGTGGCGTTTCTCTGGCTGATTGAGATCTAAATGAAATCCCTACGACTGCGCAGATGCCTGATGACCAGAGAAAAGACAATTGCCTACTTGCCGGAGTAAGGAAAAACTCCTCAAAGGATAGCCAGACTCACGACAATGATACCACCTTTTCGCTGAAAAATGGAAGCTGGAAAGATTATTGATAGCTGTAAAGAAAACACTGAATCTGATCTTGACGAGCTACTGGCACAGTCTAAGAATCACGTGACACAAGCTGAGATAACCTGGAAGGTGACCTCCTAAAATAATCAGAACTCTTACCTCCAAATGAGGTACCATGGTTGCCCACTAGGGCCACAGGATCTCTTGCTCTCCCGCTCTAACTCTTCACGCTCTAACTTATTGTATGCCTCGTACCTTCGGGCAATATCAACAACAACATCAAATAAAATCCCGACCTCAATCTCTCGAGCCATCTGGGATCTCAAGGAAGAAGAAAGATCATCAACAAATCTTTGAATCTCTCGAAAGGCTCATGGACTAGTTCTAATGCATATTCAGTCATTTTATAGAATTCAATCTCATATTCTGAAACACCAACAGGCTAACCGACAGGCTACCCTGTCCAATCCACTCAAACTGGCGACACTCTTCATCTCACTCGCTACTCGAAAGTAACTTTTCCACGAATCTAGAAGAAAAATCGAACCAAGTCAACTAATAAGAGTGCGGTCCACCGATCCAGGGCTGGACTTTGAAACTGGAAAGCAGAATAATCAACACCATACCGCTCGATATAATCAAGAGCCTGAATGATACGCTGACATCATTTTATTTTAAAAAAATTACACATGGATTATCTGATGCATGGCTTAAGAATATCGGAAGGTTCAGTTGGGTAAAACAATGCAGCCTTTTCAGATACTCGGACCGAGCCACTACTCGGGTTAGCTAACCAGCTAGAATAACTAAAGGCACAACACATGCTGCCTTCGGAACATACTTTACTGCGGAAATATTAAGAACTGGAATAGGAGCTTCCTGGGACCGAACATCTACAACTGCGGCAACCTGATAAGCTTCCTAGCGAATAATAGGTTCTTGCGGTATCTGTGTTCCCAAGATTCTCGTAAAAGCATCGTAGAGAGCCAAGGGAACTACAAGGCCCTGCTCCATTGCCCATCGGGAGCTCATATGGCTGCGACCTCCGTAACTAGATCGTCAGCACAATCAAAACTCTCGGGGCTTCGTCAGTGCCAGCCCCAGACTAAATTGCTTCGTCTTGAAGTCATACCGTTTGCTGATTTGTCGCACGAGGGTTCACAATTACCACGAAGGAATTAACGAATTAATGAAAATACTTTTGAGTCCTAGACCGACGCACGATCAGAAAATAAGGAAGTGAAACTTCCTAATTGCCATCATAGCCTCTCGTAGATTAGTACGGACGTCTACGTACCCATCAACGAGACTCTACTAGACATTGTCTTAGTCTGGATAGGCTCTAAACCGGGCTCTCTTACCAACTGACACGACCCGAAATCTGGTTAGGTTGTGCGGCACCCGACATCCTCCCCTAGACCCGTCTGGCGAACCCTTAACAATTGAATTAGGAAAATAAATATAAATCCAACTCATAAATAAGAACAAGACTTAAAAAAAAACACAAAACTACTGATATCTCTAAGTTGTACAAAAAAAATTACAACAGACTACCCAACATACTCGGTTTAGGGCTATCCAGACTGGACATCTAAGAGTACAAGAGAAGATAGATACCTCCTGAAGGGAGCAAACTGCAACTGAAATAATAAACAATAAACTGGTGGCCATCCGAAATAAAAGCTGGCTCACCTTAATAGCTGAAGTTGTCTTCGCTCCTTCACAACGTGGTGGTCAATCCTGGGGCGAACCTGCTGAAACGAAATAGATAGAAAAAAACAAACAACAAACAAAGGTGACTCAAAAGGACTCAATAAGTGGGGCAGACTAGCCATCTCAAAGAATAGGATAGCTAGCCAGGGAGAAAAGAAACAGATAAACCAAATTTCTCATATTTAAATTATGAAAAGGCAGCGCTAGATAATAACTAGAAACACGTATGGAATCACAAACTCATTAACAACCAGGAACGTAAGATAGACAGAACACGTAGGTATCCTGAACATATCAACAATCATAAATACATCATACAGTCGCAGTGTTCAACCCGATCCACATATTTATACCGTTGGGCATGCAAGCCGATCCACATATTTATACCGTATGTTGCGGCGTGCAACCCGACCCATATATTTATACCGTTGCAGCGTGCAACCCGACCCATATATTTATACCGTTGCGCCGTGCAACAAGATCCCCGTAACCCAAAATACGAGCCATAAATATATCCGCGATATAGTGTACATACCGCGCACATAAAACACAACACAATAAACACAATAGTCAATATGCGGTGCAATGCAATGTAGTCACATATGCCTGATACCTATCTCCGGCGCGGGACTCTCATCGTCTACCAGGAGATATATGCAAAGCTGACCCTTCACCGGCTCGGGACTCTCATCGATAACCGGGAAATATATGCAATGATGACCCTTCACCGGTGCAGGACTATCATCGCTAACTGGGAAGTATATGCAATAATGATCCTTCACCGGCTCGGGACTCTCATCGATTACCGGGAAGTATATGCAATAATTACCCTTCACCGGTGCGGGACTCTCATCGCCAACCGGGAAGTTTATGCAATAACGACCCTTCACCGGTGCGGGCCGGGAAGTATATGCAATAATGATCCTTCACCGGCTCGGGACTATCATCGATTACCAGGAAGTATATACAATACTCAAAACAAGAGTACAATGCTCATATGCTCAATGCAATACCAACAACATGGCATAACATATAATATACAATGTAAATTCAAAGCTAAGGCGTAATGAGTACGCCTATCGGCTGCTACACACATAAGGAATACGTGGTAGAACATCCACAAGGCCAAGGGCCTCCAAAGAAATGGATACAAACACTTACCTTGTTACAAAGTTAGCACAATTACTCAATAACCGCTTTATCCTTTGGATTCACTGCCAAACGATCCTGCTGTATTCAATAAGCAGAAAACTATATCAAATAAGGCTAAAGGCTTCATTCCTCACATCTTAGGGTAATCTGGTTAGGAACCTGATACGCTATTCGCATACGCAATACGCAGGCCATGCCTACGTACGGGGTTTAAGATTACATAACCAAACCCTAAATAAATTATATTTATATATTTCCCATAACTCACTGAGTACGAATATATAATCAATTCCATTATCGGGGTCCAATTGACCCTTTAAACTATTCATTGAACTTATTAAAATGATGTCTAATATTCCAAGTTTTACCGTTAAGATATATATTCAAACACACGTAATAAACTCAAATAATGCATTAAGATCATTACCTGAATGTTTCGAGGTAAAAATTCTACTTTTCTCCGGCTCTTTTCTCACTTTCTGGCATTTTTTCCTTTCGTCAATTCCTCTGGTCCCGTTCTCATTTTCTGTTCTTATGTTTCTGTGCGTCTCGTCCTTAGCTTAAAGCTAGCGACCCCACCAACTCCATTTCTTTCTTTTGTCTTTTCCTTTTTTTTTTCCTTTTTTTTTTATTTTCTTTTCGTGACAAAAATTAAAACGGTACCCTTCATTGTTTAAAATAATTCCAAATTTTGTATAGAATTTATAAAATATATGTAGCATACTCGCTAAGGCGGATCTCAAATCGGGTTCCCAAAACTCAAGATGCGAATTTAAATGGAAAAATATCAAATTTTTTAACTTTTGGTATTTTAGCTAAAACGAGCCGAACAATATCGAAATTCACTTTCGAAAAATTACAAAAGTAACAAATAATCATACGAACATAACGGCGCTTTCGGATTTCGAATCGGAGCTCATTCGCCAAAACCAAGCTCGAAAATCTCTTTTTAATATTTATCGACAATAAAAACTGAAACCTTCTTCCGATGCCTACCAAACGAGGTGTGATTTAGCTCAAATTTTACAGACTGGTCCTAATGGATATTACAAATATTTTAAAATTATCGGCACGCCAATCAGAGTCCTAACTTCCGAAACGACTAACCGAGGTCGTTTCAGTATTGTTGCGTTATAGCTAGAACGGTTGTGCTGTCTGCTCGACTGTTTAAGTCTACTGGCACTATGCAGATGGGCATCCCCACGATATGTTGGTGTAATTGTTGAATTGATGATTTTGATATTTGATAATGCCTGGTGGCTAAACTAGAAGAGTGATCTAGCTTCGAGCAAGTAGTTTACTCTACTTTGTAGTAAAAGTGAGTGTATTACTTCAACTCAAATATGGCATGGGCTATGAATAGTTGGATCATTGATAGATCGATATATAAAACCGACTAAAATAGAATGGTAGTTTTATTAAATAAAAGAGAGGTGCAGGGCCGACAAACTTTTTAATAAACTTGAATAATAATGATGGGCGCTAGATACCCTTTGAAAAATAAAAGAACAAGAAAAGGAATTACCTCTCTCGTGTATGGAGGCATGTTGTCTCAAGAATTGTACTTCTAAAGCCAAGTGATGGCTCTTCCTTTCATTGTCTCTCGGGGTGTTACTTTTTAATAAAGATGCCCCGTATTTCACGGAGGATTGGCTTTCAAGATGCTACAAGGTACTCCATGGAGATCCATCGTCGGCTCATGTTGGACCTAGGCGCTTGGCCTGTGGGCCGCTGTCCATTCGATGATATAGCTCTCCATTGATGAAGAAATATTGAGCTGCTCTCCGCAAGTTTTTGCTTTCCTCCTTCTCTTTAGAAGTGTTCCGTTGTCCAAGTATTCAGTTAATATGTGGTGCCAGTCCAAGATGGGCCCTATGGTGTGAACTTTAAGGTCCACCATGTCTGAGTGAGTTAGCTCGATCACCGTCTCTGGACTGGCTGCATCTGCATCTACATCGACAGCTAGGCTGGCTATCGTATCGGCCTCTGTCTCTTCTTTTTTTAAATAAATTTCCACTTGTGAAAATTTTTCTAACGGGCCTTAGTTTTGGCTAAATACTCATGCATACAAGCGTCTTTAGCCGTGATGACTCTGTTCACTTGATTGACCACCAGTTTGGAGTTACTATACAAGTTACGCTCCTTGGCCCCTAATATGTACGCTAATTCAAGAGCTTGAATTACAGCTTCATATTCTGCCTCGTTATTCATGGTTAACAAGCAACTTGAGCCCTTTCGGTAGATTTTCCCACATATTGATTTAACCGTAAGGTCGAGGTAAGCGCCTTCGACATTTGGGGGTCGTTTGGTAGGAAAGCAAGTTATACATGGATTAGTTATACAGGGATTAGTAATGCAGGGATTAATAATACAAAGATTAGTTATGTAGAAATTGTTTTTATCATGTGTTTGGTACATTGTATTAAAAAGTAGTTGTAGATGATATTATTTAATATATGAATTTATTTTTAAGTTTTAAATCAATGAGTTTACAATTTTACCCTTAGATATTCAACTCTCATTGGTTTCTAGCAAAAAGATAAAGGTTGTTTTGTCTTTTCATACTTTATCCATGTATAAGCAATACATGGATAAGTTATTCCATGTTGGTGGTGGAATAACTTAATACACCAATTGGTGTATTAAGTTATACCATGTATTAATTATACCAACTTTAAAATGGCAACCAAACATTGTATAAGCCAATACCAATTTCTATACATGGATTATTTATGCTTATACACCATACCAAACATGCTCTTGGTGTCTAATGCATATAGATTATCTTGTCGCCGAAATCAGTACTTAAATCTTCAAGGACTTATTACTTGATGGTCGTGCGCGACTGATAGATGATATCATACTGTCCTAATTCAACCACCCATTCCATTACTCTCCTCGAGTACCTAGGCTTATGTAGAATGGTCCGTAATGGGAGAGAAGTTTCCATAATGACCGTGTGATTCTGGAAATATGAGCGCAGCCTCTGGGTTGCCATGACTACTGCTGACACAAGCTACTCTGAAAGTAAGAGACTGACACGACCCGAAATCCGGTTAGGCCGTGCAGGCACCCGACATCCTCCCATAGACCCGTCGGGCGAACCCTTACCAATTAAGTTAGGAAAATAAATATTATAATTCATAAATAAGGACAAGACTTAAAAAACACTGACATACTGATACCTCTAAGCTGTACAAAAGAAATTACAGCTGATTACCCATCATACTAGGTTTAGAGCTATCCAGACCAGACATCTAAGAGTACAAAAGAAAACAGATACCTCTTGAAGGGAGCAAAATGCAACTGAAATAATAAACTATAAACTGGTGGCCATCCGGAATAAAGCTGGCTCACCCTGACAGCTGAAGTCGTCTTCGCTCCTGAACAACGCCGCGAACTCAATCCTGGAGCGAACCTGCCGAAACGAAATAGATTAGACAAAAACAAACAACAAACAAGGGTGAGTCAAAAGGACTCAATAAGTGGGGCAGACTAGCCACCTCAAAGAATAGGATAGCTAGTCAGGGAGATGAAACAGATAAACCAAATTCCTCTTATTTAAATTATAAAAAGGCAGAGCCAGATAATAACCGGAAACATGTATGGAATGACAAACTCATCGACAACCAGGAACGTAAGATAACCAAAACATATAGGTATCCCGAACACATCAACAATCATAAATACATCCTATTGTAGCGTGCAACTCGATCCATATATTCATCCTATTGCGGCGTGCAATCCGATCCATATATTCATCCTGTTGCGGCGTGCAACCCGATCCATATATTTATACCATTGCGGCGTACAACCCGATCCCCGCAACCCAGAATACGAGCCAGAAATATATAGGCAAAATGAGATATGTCTACAACATAGTATACATACCGCATACATAAAACACAACACAATACACACAATAGTCAATATGCGGGGCAATGAGATGGAATGAATGCGGTAAGATGCAATGCAGTCACATATGCCTGATACCTATCTCCGGCGCGGGACTCTCATCGTCTACCAGGAGATATATGCAATAATGACCCTTCACCGGCTCGGGACTCTCATCGATTACCGGGAAGTATATGCAATGCTCAAAACCAGAGTGCAATGCTCATATGTTCAATGCAATACCAACAACAGGGCATAACATATAATATACAATGTAAATTCAAAGCTAAGGCGTAATGAGTACGCCTATCGGCAGCTACACACGTAAGGAAACACGTGGTAGAAAATCCACGAGGCCAGATGCCTCCAAGGAAATGGATATAAACACTTACCTTGTTACAAAGTTAGTACATCCACTCAATAACCGCTTGTCCTTTGGTTTCATTGCCAAACGATCCCACTCTATTCAATAAGCAGAAAAATATATCAAATTAGGCTAAAGGCTTCATTCCTCACATCTTAGGGCAATCTGGTTAGGAACCTGATACCCTATTCGCTTACGCAATACGCAGGCCAGGCCTATATACAGGATTTATAGCCACATAACCAAACCCCAAATAAATTATATTTATAAGTTGCCCATAACTCACTGAGCACGAATATATAATCAATTTCATTATCGGGGTCCATTTGACCCTTTAAACTATTAATTGAACTTATTAAAATGATGTCTAATATCTCAATTTCTACCGTCAAAATATATTTAAACACACGTAATAAACTCAAATACTATATTAGGATCATTACCTGAATGTTTCAGGGTGAAAATACTATTTTTCTCCGGCTCTTTTCGCATTTTCTGGCATTATTTTTGTTGTTGCCTTCGCTGTTTTTTTAGTTCTGTTCGCTCAATGTTACTGAGGGATATCTAATCCCTAATCCCCACCGCCCATTCTTAATCTTTCTTTTACTTTTTGTCTTTTTCCTATTTTGTCTTTTCTCTTTTTTTTTCTTTTTCTTTTAAAATTCACTGTTACGGTAAAAATTAAAACGGTACCCTACGATATTCGAAATAATCTTAACTTTTGCATACAAGTTATACAAAATATATGTAACATACTCGCGAAGACGGATCTCAAATTTGACTACCGAAACTCAAGATGCGAATTTAAATGGAAAAGAAGTCAAATTATTTACTTTCGGAATTTTAGCGGAAACTAGCCGAAAAACATCGAAATTCACTTTCGAAAGTTCACAAAAATCACAAATAATCATACGAACCTAACGGCGCTTTCGGATTTCGAATCGGAGCTCATTCGCCCAAACCGAGCTTGATGTTTGGCATTTTATGCCTATATTTCCTTAATATTTCCTTACGTTTGAATATTTTATTCGCTCGTTTTATGGTTTATGAATGTGGTTTTGCACTAATTTTATGTCGTGTGTATGTAGGTTGTTATGCAGTGCAATTGGAGCTTTTAAGAGCATGATCGAGCAAGAAAAGATTGTATTTTGATTGAGGATTGGATCGAGTACACGAAGGTACGACACGAGCACGCAAAAGAGCAAGGAACGAAGCAGATTGGCCGGGCGCTGTGGGCCATGCGCCGCGCCCCCCAGCGCGCGCCACCCCCAAGCGCGGTTCCCCATGCGGCGCATGGCCAAGGCGGAATGATTTTGGCATCCTCTGTCCAAGCTCACGCGTTCCGAGGCGCGGGGCGCCCGTTATAGCGCCCCTTGTGCGCGGTTTTACGTCCTATTTCGTCTAGGATTGGGTCTAACTTATTACTAGGTGTTTGTAAACTCTATAAATACTCTTTTACTTAGTTTCAGAGAGTTCAGACTTTGGAGCAAATTGGAGAGCTCATAACATCAAGAACAAGGGTTTTTCTTCCTTCCATTAATCTATTACATCATTATTTCATTATTTCATCAATTCCTTGTGTTGTTATTATGAGTATGCGTAGCTAATTCTATCGTTCTAGGGTTAGAGTATTTCATGAAGGTTGATGTCTGAAGATTGATTTCCATTAATTGAATCCCATAACGGGTTGCTTATTCTTTCTTGATTTCACTTGTGTAATTGTCAGGGCCCGATTATTACGCATTATCTATGGTTTTTAGATTGAACTCGAAAGAGGGAATTTAATTACGTAATAAGAAAGAATAGAACTAGTTTGTGAACCCGGGCATCGGGGAACCAATTTGTGAGTAGGATAGACATATACTTGCTCGCCTAGTTTAACTCATTACAGAATTCGTTAATGCGTGCACGTGATTCAACCCATAGACATATAGGGATTGGAGTAGCCTGCATAGACCGTGAAGAATCGAAAGGTTTTCACGGGTACATTTAATCTGTTAGTTAGTAACCCGGGATTTAAGAAGTGGAATCAATTGGAAAACTCAACTGGATTGTTCGTAACTCTGACCCTGGACCGTCTCCTTATTACTGATAACAACCAAGTTTTGCTCCATTGCTTGAATTCACTTTTACCATTTAATTACTGTTCTTTAGTTAACAAAATCCTCACTATTGGAAAAAGATCCCTGAATAGTTTAAATAAATTGTTTGCTAGAATTAAGTCTGAATAGTCCTCGTGGGAACGATACTCGATTTATCACTTTATTACTTGTCGACCACGTATACTTGCGTGTGCGTTTGGGAGCAACAAGTTTTTGGCGCCGTTGCCGGGGACTAATTATTTACTGATTTCTTTTTGAACAGTTTATTACTTACTATTCAGGTTTAATTTTTGTTTTGTGTTTTGTGCTGTTTCAGGTATTAGGTCCTGCTTGATCTTTACCTACAGGAATGGCAGAAGACCAAGCTTTAGCTGTGCGAGATGTTGCTCTCCCCAGCCTGGAGGGAGTAGCATCGAGCATAGTTAAGCCCGCTATCACCGGGGGATTTGAGATTAAGTCCGGCATGATTCAGTTGCTGCATGTGACTGGACAATATGGTGGATTACTTCATGAGGATCCGCAGCAACACATTCAGAATTTTCTGGAGATCAGTGATACTTATACACCAGCGGGTGTTCCTACTGATTATGTTCGCTTGACGTTGTTCCCGTTTTCACTGATTGGGGCAGCAAGGAAGTGGTTAAAGGCTGAAAAGTCTGGGTCTATCACTACTTGGGAGGATTTGGCTAAGAAGTTCTTGGCTAAATTTTATCCGTCTGCCAAGACAGCCCGGATGAGGAGCGAAATTATGTCCTTCAGACAGTTAGAAGGAGAATCCTTGTATTCAGCCTGGGAGCGATTCAAAGCTCTATTGAGAGATTGTCCACACCACAACCAATCCAATGAGGTTGTTGCACACACTTTTGTTGAGGGGCTGAACCAACACACTAAGATCGTGGTTGATGTTGCTGCTGGAGGCCAAGTACTGGCCTTAAATTTTGATCAGATTTATGATTTACTTGACAAGTTTTCGCAGAGCAATCCTGATTGGCAGGGAGATGGTAGAGCTATTACGCAGAAATCTGCAGGGGTACTTCAGTTAGATGCAGTTTCAGAGCTAAGGGCGAGGATGGATGTTATTTCCAATCAAATTAGCAAGTTAGCTCTGCAAAAGGCTCAGCAACCAGTGGCTCCAGTGCAACAACTCCAGAGCTTTTGTGAGGTTTGTGGTCAAGACCATGCTACAGAGGTTTGCTCTTCTAATCCAGAGTCAGTTTATTACGTGGGTAATCAAAACAGGCTGCAGGGTCAAAACCAGTTTGGTAATGGTTATTATCAAGGCAATACGAGAGCCCCGAATAATTACCATCCACTTCCAGCTCCACCACAGCAGGTTAGCAGTTCAGTTGAAGATATGCTAAAGCAAATAATGGCAGGCCAGCAGAGAATGATAGCTGACACTGCAGCCCATGCACAAGCCATACAAGATCTTGCCAATGCTCAAAAGAACTTGGAGCACCAGTTGGGGCAGTTGGTGGGAGAAATAAGCACTGTTAAAAAAGAGCCTGAACAATGTCTTGCAGTGACTTTAATTGAAGGTGGAGAGCTGATGGCCCAGTCTGAAGAGAGAGCTGAAATAGAAAAAGTTGAAAACGTGGAGAAGGTAAAGAAGAAAGAAGAGAGAAAGTAGGCACCTCTGCCACCTCCACCATTCCCGCAGAGACTATTACCATCGAAGGATCTGGCCCAGTATCAAAAATTTGTGAGTATGTTGAAAGAACTTCAAGTTAATATTCCTTTGACTGATGTGTTTGAATTGATGCCATCCTTTGTGAAGTTCTTAAAAGAAATTTTAGTCAAGAAGAAAAAGCCTCAAGAGATAGATACAGTTGAGTTAGTTGAGGAGTGTAGCACAATCTTGAGCAAGCTACCTCCAAAACTCCAAGATCCTGGGAGGTTTACTATTCCTTGTACCATTGGAGGGCATAATATCACTGGTGCCTTGTGTGATTTGGGTGCGAGCATAAATCTCATGCCTCTCTCTGTTTGCAAAAGGTTGGGGCTAGGAGCAATCAAACCCTCTTCAGTTACTCTTAAGATGGCGGATGGATCACTCACTCACCCTGATGGTAAGTTGGAGGATGTGCCGCTAAAAGTTGGTAAGTTTACTTTCTCTGCTGATTTTGTAGTCCTAGATTATGAAGAGGACCGAGAAGCTCCAATCATTTTGGGGAGACCATTCTTAGTCACCTCGAAGGCACTTATTGACATGGAGTTGGGTGAGATGACTGTGAAAGCACATGGAGAGAAGGTTACTTTCAAGATGTATACTGAGAAGGAGCACATAGCTAAGGTGGAAGAGTGCTCTATGATTGAATGTGTCAAACAAGAAGATGGAAGTAAACCACATGTGAAGTTGAAGATGGGTTCTCTAAAAGAAGGGAAGAAAGCAAAAGTTCGGCGTAAGAAGAGAAGACATAAAGGCTGGAAGTGAGCTAAAAGTGTCGTCGTGCCACGACGTTAACTAAGGCGCTTCTCGGGAGGTAACCCGAGTTTGTACTTGTATTATTTCATTTATAGTGTCACGTAGTTGTTGTTTTTCCTTGGATTGCAGGTTCATGTAATGTCGAGGCTAAGCGTGGGGTGTCCTCACCCTTGCCTACTGTTGATGACCTGATGAGGGAAGTCTGAGTACCTCATACGATATGGAAGCTTGGAGGATGCTAGCACCAAGGACTAGAATCTTCAGGGAAGTTTTCTTTACCTTGCGCTTGCTTATTTTTAGCACTGAGGACAGTGCTTAGTTTAAGTGTGGGGTGGGGAACTACCCTTTATCTATTTTTGAGGTTAGGATGCATGTACCGTAGGATTTTATTTTGTCACTTGACTTTATTTTAATTTGTTTCTTGCTTTAATATATGAAAAAAAAAATTAGAAAACCAATGAAAAATTCCAAAAAGATTTTCTTTTTAGTCTTTATTAGTGGTACATGTCATCCACCCCGTGGTTTTTCTATGGCCTCGGTTCTTTTCCACGGGGAGGCCTTTGAACGGGGTAGTTTTTTATTTTTAGGATTAGGATAGTTAGTTGTAGGTGACCCTAGATGTAGGAAAAGGGTAGAATGCTAGGTGCCTTTGATTTGTTTGATACCGATGGATTTGGACTTGATTGCATGTGCTATTTGTGGTGTCTTTGAGTTTTAATTGTGATGCATGCCTAGGAAAAATTGGAACGACCCCCTTGAGATGCTTGAGTCCGCTTGCTTGACTTGATTGTGAACCTTTGTGCATGAGTGCTTAAATTTCCACAAGTTGCATTCTAGATGCTTAGTTGAGAGTTGTTGATGGAACCTTTTTGTGTGGATTTTGTGCGATGTGTGTGTGAGGCATGTTCTTGTTTACTCCATGTTGCATATTAATGTCTAGAACTTGCCCCGTGTGTGTGCAAAGCGAAATCCTAGGTTCGCTCTAGTCGGGAAATGATACAAGGCCTTCTTTTGTTTGCCTACCCTTACATATATACCTTGAAAAAAATTGTTGTTGTGATTTCTTTGACCCTTTTTGTTGGCACCCACACCCCGAGCCTACCCATTTGTTCTAAATTGTCTCTTTTGGCCCTTTACTCCTTATGCACTTTAGTGATACTGTGTTGTTATTTTGGAGTGGTGGTTGGATTTTGGGAGGTTTTTGAGTGAAGCTAATGAAGGAGAATATTTGAATGAATTGTGTAGTAGTTGTTTATGAGTATTGGCAAGGTTGGATGAAATTGAAAAAGAAAAAGAAAAAAAAATAGCAAAGTTGAAAAGAAAGAAAAAAATTGTGGAAAAAGAAATAAAAAAGAGAAAAAGATATCCATTCCTTGCTAGTGTGTACTTATATGAAAAATGCTACTTGTGAGAAGGTGTATGTGTAGAAGTGTTGATTGGGTGGCTTGATGAGATTGATGCTTAATTTGAATGTGATGTATTAAAGTGCTTAGGGAGGTAGTCACTATTACCATATGTATCCTACCCGCCCCTTAGCCTACATTACGACCTTTCTAAAGTCCTAGTTAATCCCGATTGGAGTGAGCTTACATTAGTGGAGTCCTACACTACGGGCAAGCCTATGGTACATTGTGTGTGACATGTGAGCTTTTCATGAGAGTGAGTGACTTCTTTCTATGTTATTGTCCCCATTCTATTCTTGATATTCATTGTTGTGTGTGATATTTGGGGGACACTCTTTTGCTTCATATTGGTGAGGGCACATGGTTTGCATGAAATAGGTGAAGTTGATGGCTTCTTGGTTGAGTAGATAGGTGTGATTTTGTGGGAGCATGGTTGCATTAAGTTGAGTTGGTACATTTGAGCTATTTTGGGGTGGTTGTTCTCATATTTTTTAGTTTGGTAAATTGTTGGCATGTTGTGGATCCATACTAGTCATGTGTGCATTTGTTCAATGGTCGGTATCAACCATGGTCATAGGCAGACCTGTTTTACCTAGGTTGGGAAGTTATTTGTGATTGCGCGAGGGCGAGCAAAGGTTCAAGTGTGGGGTGGTGATGTTTGGCATTTTATGCCTATATTTTCTTAATATTTCCTTACGTTTAAATACTTTATTCGCTCATTTTATGGTTTATGAATGTGGTTTTGTACTAATTTTATGTCGTGTGTATGTAGGTTGTTATGCAGTGCAATTGGAGCTTTTAAGAGCATGATCGAGCAAGAAAAGATTGGATTTTGATTGAGGATTGGATCGAGTACACGAAGGTACGACACGAGCACGCAAAAGAGCAAGGAACGAAGCAGATTGGCCGGGCGCTGTGGGCCATGCGCCGCGCCCCCCAGCGCGCGACACCCCCAAGCGCGGTTCCCCATGCGGCGCATGGCCAAGGCGGAATGATTTTGGCATCCTCTGTCCAAGCTCACGCGTTCCGAGGCGCGGGGCGCCCGTTATAGCGCCCCTTGTGCGCGGTTTTACATCCTATTTCGTCTAGGATTGGGTCTAACTTATTACTAGGTGTTTGTAAACTCTATAAATACTCTTTTACTTAGTTTTTGAGAGAGTTCAGACTTTGGAGCAAATTGGAGAGCTCATAACATCAAGAACAAGGGTTTTTCTTCCTTCCATTAATCTATTACATCATTATTTCATTATTTCATCAATTCCTTGTGTTGTTATTATGAGTATGCGTAGCTAATTCTATCGTTCTAGGGTTAGAGTATTTCATGAAGGTTGATGTCTGAAGATTGATTTCCATTAATTGAATCCCATAACGGGTTGCTTATTCTTTCTTGATTTCACTTGTGTAATTGTCAGGGCCCGATTATTACGCATTATCTATGGTTTTTAGATTGAACTCGAAAGAGGGAATTTAATTACGTAATAAGAAAGAATAGAACTAGTTTGTGAACCTGGGCATCGGGGAACCAATTTGTGAGTAGGATAGACATATACTTGCTCGCCTAGTTTAACTCATTACAGAATTCGTTAATGCATGCACGTGATTCAACCCATAGACATATAGGGATTGGAGTAGCCTGCATAGACCGTGAAGAATCGAAAGGTTTTCACGGGTACATTTAATCTGTTAGTTAGTAACCCGGGATTTAAGAAGTGGAATCAATTGGAAAACTCAACTGGATTGTTTGTAACTCTGACCCTGGACCGTCTCCTTATTACTGATAACAACCAAGTTGCGTGAATTCACTTTTACCATTTAATTACTGTTCTTTAGTTAACAAAATCCTCACTATTGGAAAAAGATCCCTGAATAGTTTAAATAAATTGTTTGCTAGAATTCAGTCTGAATAGTCCTCGTGGGAATGATACTCGATTTATCACTTTATTACTTGTCGACCACGTATTCTTGCGTGTGCGTTTGGGAGCAACAGAGCTCAAAAATTTCTTTTTAATATTTATTGACAATAAAAACTGAAACCTTCTTCCGATGCCTACCAAACGAGGTCTGATTTCCGAACAACATCGAAATTCACTTTCGAAAGTTCACAAAAATCACAAATAATCATACGAACCTAACGGCGCTTTCGGATTTCGAATCGGAGCTCATTCGCCCATACCGAGCTCAAAAATTTCTTTTTAATATTTATTGACAATAAAAACTGAAACCTTCTTCCGATGCCTACCAAACGAGGTCTGATTTAGCTCAAATTTTACAGACAGGTCCTAATGGACCTTACGAATATTTTAAAATTATCGGCACGCCAATTAGAATCCTATCTTCCGAAACGACTAACCAAGGTCGTTTCAGAGACGTACCTCCAATCCTAAGAACGCCTTGGGTGTGTATCTCACAGGAAATTGTACTTCGCCATCTTCTCGTGTAAGGACTGCGCTCGCGGCTACTTTCAAACTCCTGATATATAATAGAAGATCCTTCCCCTGAGCAGACTCGGTCAATATTAGGGGTCTTGTAAATTTTTTCTTCATCCTTGCAAGTATTCAGCTGTAGAGCCTCGGCTATTCAAGTGCCTCATGCTTAATCAATGTTTCAGAGAGTTAGTACCATTATTTTTACCCTACCGATGTGCTCGTCTAGCATATCTCTTTCTGCCTCTCTTCTGATTGTGTTTACCTCTCTTTTAGGCTCGGACTGATGTTCGCATCGGATGCATATCCTTCCATGGACAAGGGTTGCGCGGCTCGAACTTCGATTATCTCAAACAGGGTCGGGTATCTAAAGACTTTGTGAAGTGTTGAGGGTACTCCCTTTACTCCGTTTATCAAAGGTCTTCCCAAGATGACATCATATGAGATGTCGCAAGTATCACTTGGAATAATGTTAGCTCCACTATGCCTAAGATGAGTATTGACGAGGCTATTTCCTTGATCTGCATCTTACAAGCACTATTGAAGCTGGTCAATACGCAGGGGCTATCTGTCGCTTCTAATCTCTAAATCACCTCCCATTGAACGATGTTTATGACGCTTCTTGGATCAACAAGAGATTGTTTGATCTGGGTGTCAAACATCTTGATTGTGATGGTCAGAGCTTCTTGACAAAAGTTGTGTGGCTCCTCTTTGTTTTACCAGCGAAACTCGATCGTGTTGATACGAGGCCTCCGCTATTCTTCTCCATGAACCTAATCAGGCCTTTGACCTCCATCCTTCTGTGAACAGGTCACCGAGATGTCCATCTTTCAACAAGTGGGCTATCTCAATCATAAGGGCTTTACAGTTGAGCGTGTTGTGGTCGTAACCCGGGAGCATTCTTCATGGTAGGTGGCCAGTGTATTCTCGAGCCTAGTTTTCCAAAGTGATCGTTAACTAGCTTGACAGCGTTTACCCATAACCCGAAATCTTTGAAGCTACATTGCTTGGAATATTTTTCGTGGGAACTTGTTCCTCTGGTGCTACTCTTCTTCTCTAGTAGTCTTATGGGATTTACTTGATGTTGAATCCTTCCTTTCGTCCTCTTCCCGCTGATATCTGCTTTCAGGGTTGGACTTCCCACTCACTTTCCCTGCCCCCATCACTTGATAGTTGGGATTTCTCGGACCCAAGATGGAGCTTTTCGTTGTACTGCAAGTGTAGGGCATCCCATGTCGTAACCGGGTGCTGAGTAAAACTCCACTGCAGCTCTCACGCGGCCAACGATCCTCGGGAGTTCAGGCTTTTGCCGAAGGTTACCACAACGATGATGTCAGATACTGGGGGAAGCTCCATGCGTTCCCTCTGAAATCTCTCTAGGTAGTCCTTTAGCAGTTCCCCATCGCATTGGCGGATCTCGAAGATATCCTCCATACGCTTCTCTCGCTTGCGAGAACCGGAGTGCAATTTCTTGAAGAGATCTTGCATCTGGGTAAATGATTCTATTGATCCCAACGGCAGCTGAGTGTACCATGTGAGGGCCTCCTTCGCAAAGGTAGAACCGAACCTTTTTACCAGAGCAGACTAAGTTTCTTGTTGTTTGATTAGATTTCTCTTGACGGTGGTGTAGTAGGCACTGATGTGCTCATCCCGATCGGTGGTTCCGTCATACTTAAGATTGTCTGTGTGGGTAAAAATACGCCATCTCCTATTACGGGAATACGAGTCTAGCTGGCGAGACTAGACTTATCTTACAAGTCACTGAGTGCAAAGGACACACGCCTGCTCCAAGAGCCAATGATCATTTAGATGGCACAACCATAGGACACATGGTATACATCCCGCCGCCTAGAATTACAGTCTCCTAGTTAGGGTTTAGTATGTACCACCACCTTGAGTAATAGACCCATAACCTTATTATTCTTTGTATTTTACCTTATTTAGGACTAGATATCACAACTATAAATCCCCTCCTTACATTGTATTGTACATATATCGATTTACTACAGAATTCGGCTATTCTCAAGGAATAAGAATAACTTTACCTTTTCTTACTTATTTCGTCTTACTTTACTTATTACTATTTTCATCATATTTACTTAATTTTCTGTCATAATTACTGTATTGCTTGAAACCCCAACCATAGTAAATTATTTAACCTAGACGTACAATTTTATGCATAAACAGATGGCACCCAGTGTGGGGCCCAGACAATTGTAGGTACTTTATGAAGGAGAAGGTGTAATCATGTCTGGTGACGGTAGCAGCGTTCCAAGGAACACTACAGATGCAGTAAACGAATCCGGGAAGGATCCCAGTGATCCTAGCGTACAACCTAACGATCCCATTGAGCAACCAAAAGACACCTCTCATGAGCCGATCCCTATTGCCAGTGACAGGGAAGGCGATCAACCTCCGGAAGGTTATTCTGAATTAAAAGGCTTCATTTTTAATCTCCTCAAAACCGCATCCGAGCGGAATTAAAGCAACATAGTCGAGGGGATATCCCAGAGGATAGGAGTGATATTTGTTAGATCCTCTCCGAGGCCAGCATCCCTACGAGGACCAGCGCCCATGAATAATTCACCAGCATTTGTTCCTTGCCGATGTCTCAATATGGTTGCTGCCCCTAGAGGCTCGTCAACAATCAACAACCAAGACCTCAAGGGAGCTCCTGTCATTCAGGACCTCATAAAAGAGACAAAAGCCATCCACGGCCGAATTGGTAATGTGCCGGGTGCTCTAGCCCAAGTTACCACGGCATATGAGCAAAATTTTTACAAACATGCTTACAAAGCAAGAGTTGCACCGGTCCGTATACCAAAGCACTTCCGCTTGCCAGATAACTTGAAGTATGATAGAACGACTGGTCCGGACGAGTATATTGCTGCGTATTATGCGGCTGTGAAGAGTAACGAGATTACCGAGAAAGAAATCTAGTCTGCTCTAGTGAAGGGGGCCCTCCCTTGGTATACTCAGCTACCAATAGGATCTATCAAATTATTCACTCAGATGTAAGACTTGTTCAAGAAAGCACATTTAGGTGCCCACAAGCGGGAAAAGCGCATGGAAGATATCTTCGAGATATGTTAGTAGGTCAATGAGCTGCTAAAAGACTACCTTGACAGATTTTAGAGGGAACGTATGGAGTTTCTTCAAGTCCCTAACAACATCGCTGCGGTAGCCTTTAGAAAAAGTTTGAATTCAAAGGGATCGTTGGCCACCAGAGAATTGCAGTGGAGTTTAACCCAGCCCCCAGTGACAACATAGAGCATGTTAAATCAAAGGTATACTGAAAAGCGACGCTTGGAGCTAGACAATTCTCATAACCCCGAAGTCAAGCGAAGGAAGAGATAAGAAAGCAGGGGAGGGGAACGAAAGAAGGGTGAAGCCAAAGGCTCAGAACCAGTCAAGAGCCGGAAGGTAGAACAATTCCCGAGTATTAGGATCACAAAAAAAGCGGACGGAACCCCGTAGCTTTAGGGATTTTGGTTTGCGAGTCAATGACGTGGATTTAGGCGTCAATCACTTTGGTAGATTAGGTCCAAGGGTCCGATGGACGCCTACCGTGAAAGGAGCTATGGGGAGGAACACAATGCCCTATAGTGACTTTCATCGCAGCGGTGGTCATGCCACAGCCAACTGTAAAGCCCTGATAATTGAAATCGAGCAATTGTTGAAACAAGGACATCTCAAAGATCTGATTGAAGAAGGACCATGGAAACTCGGAGACTATCAATGCAATCTTTACAACTATGGAGCCTAACACAGCCTGGGGGACTACGGTGACATGGGAATTAAACAATCCGATCCTATTCGGTTTGAGGGAATAGGCAGGACATAAAGGCAACCTCATCGTGGCCGTGGAAATATCCGACTTACGCATCCATTGACCGATGATTGATCTGGGGAGTAGCATAAACATTATCCGAGGAAAGGTACTGCGGAATAATGACATATGCCGTCAAGTAGCCTCAAGCACCCGAAATATAATTAGTTTCAATGGATCCCGAGAAGAGCTTGTCGGGGAATTAGCTCTACCAGTTCATTTACCAGGCGTGACGAGCATTAATCCCTTCCAGGTGTAGGATTGCGATTTGTCTTATGATATCATCTTTGAATGGTGGTAGATAGATAACGGTAAGGGAATACCCTCAACACTCATCAAGTCTTCAGTTACCCGACTTCTCACGGGGTTAACGGCTTGCGCGGTGATCGGTTATCACTTTGAGAGTATTATACTATTTATGGCAAGGACCTGGGTGCATGGCCAGTAGCCAAAATAAATATGGCCGATGAGGAGTCTATCGAGTTTGAGGCCATGGAATGAGAAGTTAGAGAAGAGATCAGTGAATTTCAGGATCGGTTGGCGGAGATGGATCATCTAGTCCCTAAAGCCATAGAATTGGTATGTCAGCTCTCTGAGGCGTTGCAGAGACAAAGAGAGGCTCTATGGCTGATATAGAGTTACCTAACCATAGCCCAAACAAAATACAGCTCCTACAACTTCCAGGGATAACTAAGCCAAAGCCAGGTGAGCATCTATTATTGCATAACTAGATCTCAGAAATAGCATGGAATGCAGTCCTTGTACGAGAGAAGAATGGGAGGCAATTTCCCATGAAGTACGCCAACAAAAGACCTTCTAGCCGAGATTTCTTCCTTTACTCTTTAAGTTTGTTGTGACCGTGATCACGGCAATCCAGGAGATGCGCTCATATTTTATTGACCATACGGTCATCGTGGTTTCCTCCACTCCGGTATGGACCATATTGTCTAAGCCCGGATACTCAGAGGTGATGGAAGAATGGGCTGAGACACTGGGAGAGTATGACAGTATCTACCAACCCCGGACGGTTATCGAGTCGCAGGAGCTAGAAGGTTTTACCTTAGACTTCATGGAGAAGCTGAAGCCCAAGACGGAGGATTCGATCAGAAATAAAGAAATGATCGAGCCCAGGCATTGGGAGGTAAGCGTCGAAGCAAATCGCAAAAGGGAGAAAGTCGACCCAGATCGGTGGTTCAGGGGACCCACTGGGATGGCATTTCGCAAGACAGTTTAAAGTGACGGAGCTGAGTATGAAGCCATAATTCAAGCTCTTAACTTAACCTACATACTGGGGGCAAACAGCCATCTCCTACAAATGCAACATAGCTGCAAAATATTGGTGTACAACAAACGAAATTGCCCAAAGCAGGCTTACTTATAAACGTTCTTAAATGATTAGAACATTTAGGACGACCAGAAGACATCTAATCCTTATGTGCACAAACATACTGCTTGATTATACATTACAAAACATGTAATAGCACAGATGTTTGGGAAAAAATACACCACCTATTTACTGGGGATAAGAGTCCAGCTGGCGAGACTAGAATAATCCTACCAGTCACCGGGCACTAAGAGAATACACCCACTCCTAGAGCCAACGACCTTTTAGGCGGTTTAGTCACAGGTCGCAGGGCAGACATCTCGCCGCCTAGGGTTTACAATCTCCTAGTTAGGGTTTAGTATACTACCACTTTGAGTTGTAGGCCCATGGCCTTATTAGTACTTGTATTTTACCTTATTTAGGACTGTGTATCACTACTATAAATACCTCTCCTTACATTGTAATGTACACATAACACGATTCGCCGTCAAACTCGAGTACTCTCAAGGAATAAAATTTACTTTGATTTCTCTACTATTTCTTGCTTAATTACTTGTCTTTGTTTTCATCGTATTTACTTACTTTTCCGTTGTAATTTACAGTATTGCTTATGACCTCATTAGTAATTAATTGTTTAACCTAGACTTAAAAAATTAGGAATAAACAGTTTGGCACCCACCATGGGGCCCAGGCAATTGTAGGTATTCTATAAAGGAAAAGGCGCAATCATGTCAGATGACGGTAGCAGCGTTCCAAAAAACACCGTAGATGCAGCAGACGAGTTTGTGAAGGATCTCAACGATCCCAGCATACAACAAAAGGATAACATCGAGTAGCCAAAGGATTCTTCTCATGAGCCAATGCCTATTGCTAGCGATGGTGAAGGCGATCAACCGCCCGGAGGTAATTCAGAGTTCGGAGGCTTCCTCTTGGACATTAGCAAAGGATAAAGCGGTTGTTGATTAGCAATGCTAACTTTTGGAAGAGGCAAGTGTTTATATCCATTTCTTTATAGGCACCTGGCCTCGTGGATTTTCTACCACGTGTTCCTCACGTGTGTAGCTGCCGATAGGCGTACTCATTATGCCTCAATATGATGCAATGTATAACCAGAAAACGCAATACATACGAATACGGTACTCTCATTGCGTTTTCTGGTTATACATTGCATCATATTGAGGGTAGGAGGATTCCGCCCTCGCAGCAGGAGGATTTCGCTCCATTACATCATATTGAGGGTAGGAGGATTCTGCCCTCGGAGCAGGAGGATTCTGCTCCATTGCATCATATTGAGGATGGAAGGATTCTGCCCTCGGAGCAGAGGATTCCACTCCATTGCATCATATTGAGGGTAGGAGGATTCCGCCCTCGGAGCAGGAGGATTCCGCTCCATTGCGTCATGTTGAGGGTAGGAGGATTCTGCCCTCGGAGTAGGAGGATTCCGCTCCATTGTATCATATTGAGGGTAGGAGGATTCTGCCTTCGGAGCAGGAGGATTCCGCTCCATTCATTTGGCACATGTGACCCTTTGCATCATATTTCATTTCATCTCATTTCATTTCATTTCATACCATTGTGTAAACTTGTGGTACATAACTACTGTTCTCCCTAGACGTGCATTGCTTATTTGTTGATAAGTTTCTTGCTCGTATTCCTGGTTGAACTTATAGTTTCATACGTATTTCCAGTTATTATCTAGCTCTACCTTTTTATAATTTAAATAAGAGGAATTTAGTTTATCTATTTCTTCTCCCTGGCTAGCTATCCTATTCTTTTAGGTGGCTAGTCTGCCCCACTTATTGAGCCCTTTTGACACACCGTTGTTTGTTGTTTGTTTCTTGCCTATCTATTTCGTTTAGGCAGGTTCGCTCCAGGATTGAGTTCGCCACGTTGTGAAGGAGCGAAGACGACTTCAGCTGTTAGGGTGAGCCAGCTTTTATTCCAGATGGCTACTAGTTCATTGTTTATTATTTCAGTTGCATTTTGCTCCCTTCAGGAGGTATATGTCTTCTTTTGTACTCTTAGATGTCTAGTCTGGATAGTCCTAAACCTAGTATGTTGGGTAGTCAGCTGTAATTTCTTTTGTACAGCTAGGAGGTATCAGTATGTTTGTGTTTTTTTTTCTAAGTCTTGTTCTTATTTATGAATTGTTATATTTATTTTCCTAATTTAATTGGTAAGGGTTCGCCCGACGGGTCTAGGGGAGGATGTCGGGTGCTCATACGGCCTAACAGGATTCCGGGTCGTGTCATAATACTAATAGTTTGTCATTCCAATTTATTGTAGGTGACTATCGATGGGTGAGGTTATATTAGGAGTTAATTATCAAGGTGAATGGGTGGAGCATTCTAAATGTTATGCTTGGTTTCCGAAGGTTAAAGAGTCAAGACCCATTCTTATGCCCAGAGATGTTACGTATGATGTTCTACTTAACAAAATCATCGAAAGTTGGGGGATAAGAGACAATCGGAGGGAAATTAGCATTAGTTATATGCTGAGTGTGGCCGCAAATAAAAAGACTCCTCCTGTTACAATAAGAAATGATGATGATGATGATGATGTACGCCTTTATATGGCTGATGTTGATCGTAATGGTTCTAGGCCCACTCTAAGGGTAATTGTGGTATCTACGACGGAGGAATGTGTTGGTTCTAATGACCAAGAAAGGCCAAATAGTAGAGGGCATAACTTTAGTCAGCGATTGGATGACATACATGAAGAAGTAGAAGAAGATAAAGGATGAGGCTAGAAGAAGACAGAGGAGGCGTAGATGTAGATAAAGAAGAAGTAGAAGAAAAATATGTAGAGGAAGATCCTGCCATGTATACCCTTGTGTTTCCAACACAAAGCAACGAGCTGATATTTCACTTCGTCGATGGCACATGTTTTGAAAAAGGTATGATTTTCGCTAATAAGAAAGAACTAGTCACCAAATTGAAGGTTGCAGTAGTTAAACATCGTTTTAATTACAAAGCATTGAAGAATATTGTAAAGATTTTTAATGCTAGATATTTAGATGTGAAATGCAAATGGTGGATAAGGGCAATGAGGTATAAAAGTAATGATAGGTTCTACATTAGTGTTTACAATAACTTGCACACATGCGGTGTCCAACATCATTTCAGTCATAATTCACACGCCTCTGCCCAGATAATTGGTGAGTTCATGAAAGGTAAATATTTAATGGGAAAAGATCCAACCACAAAAGCTATCAGGGAGTCCCTTAACAAAGATTTGGGTTGTAAGGTTAGCTACTGGAAATGTCTTAGGGGCTGTCATTTTGCAAAAGCTTTGACACGGGGAACACATGAGAAAGGTATTGAAATTCTTGATGCTTATGCTTATGTGGTTAGGAGTAAGAATCCAGGAACCAAGACAGATTTGAGGCTTTCTAGCACAGGGAAGTTCTTTTATTTTTTTCTCTCTTATAGAGCGTGGATTTAGGGGATTAACTTACGTGAGAAAAGTCCTAGCCGTTGACGGTATACATTTATCTGCTGAGTATGAAGGGGTGTTGTTGTCTGCTATTGCTCAGGATGCAATGAGTCACGTATTCTCTGTTGCTTTTTGTGTTGTAGACAAAGAGTGTGACGCCTCATATGAGTACTTTTTCAAACAATTCCGCAGCATAGGTTCAGATAGTGAAGAGTTGTGCATTTTTTCGGATAGGCATCCGAGCATCTCGAAGATGGTCGCCCAAGTGTTTCCTTCTACACACTATGGAGTTTGCATGTGGTACCTTGGTGAAAACATCCGAACAAAGTTTCAGCTTGGAATCAATCTTCATAAATACTACACTGCAACAAAGGCATACATGCTAAAGGATTTCACTGATGCTATGTATGAGATCAGGACTATTGATTGGTGGGTAGCGTATTATCTTGAAAATGTTGTTGGCTATCATAGATGGAGCAGATTATATTTTCCAGGAAACAGGTAAACTATAATAACAAGGTCTGATATTACTGTCATGTTTTCAATATGTTCCAAATGTCTCATAAGGCGTTTCGAACATATCATTGATGTGCAGAACATTTCTAGGAAAATTTATTTTCTAATGATGTTCCGAACTTCTTATTGTTGGTCTGAACTTGTGCTTTATGTTAGGAACATCATGAATGTTCCGCACTTCTTATTCCTATATTTTCACTATTGCTTTATGTTAGGAACATCTTTGGATTACTATACTATTTATTCTTTTTAATAGGTTTCAAGTTATGACATCAAACATAGCTGAGTCCATTAATTCCATGCTGAACGAGCAAACAGAATACCCTGTTGTTGCCCTCTTGAAGGATATAGGTAGGAACTTTGTGAAAAAATTCCACACTAGGGCTATGAAGTTAATCAACCACCCAAATTTATGCATCCCATACATTGAAATAAAAATAAGAAAGAACAAAAAAGTGGGAGACAAGCTAGTTGTGAACAGGAAGGGAACTTATGGTTTCGAAATCATTAGTCCAGGGTTTGAGCCAGAAGTTGATCTATATAAGAGGACATGTACATGTAGGGAGTTTGATCTTCATGAGTTACCTTGTGTACATTCTATGGCAGCAATTAGAGGGTTGCAAGGCGATGAATATGGAAGTAGAGTGTATGAATACACTTCTGGATATTACACAACACAAGCATACATCCTTGCCTATGCAGACCCTGTCAATACAGTACCTCCTGAAGAATCATGGGTCGTCCCTGCTGAAGAGATACTTTATCTAGTGTCTCCGCCCCCAAAGCCAAACAACCGTAGAAGGAGAAAGGTTAATCGAATTCGATCTATTGGGGAACGTCTTCCAAAGAGGAAAAATAAATGTGGCAACTGCAAGAGATATGGTCACAAAAAAACTACATGCCCTGTTGTTCGCGGTGGAACTGAAGCTACAAGTCAGCCTACAAATTGAGTTTTTGAATTGGACAAAGCATAGTCCTCGATATAATGTTTGAAAAATTTCGTTTATTTAGATTTCTATTTGAATTTCATAATGGACTTTTCGTCCTACTTGTATAATTTATACTGTGTACATATTTGCTTTACTAGAGTTTTAGTTTATGTTGTCCACATATTTGCTTTACTTTTTTTTTTTTTTTGCAATTATGTTGTGCATATATTTGCTTACTGTTTGCAACACATCTTGAGTTGTTTAGGATATTACAAATTGATGTTCCGAATGATGTCAAGGCATGTGAAAGCTTGTGAGGTCCTTCTCTTTACATGTAATAGCCTGAGGGAGCCTGTGATAATCTTGTTCGTTCGGAACATCGGTAAAGGCACTATAATACAAGAAAATCTTAATATTCGTTCACAATTCATAGTCGTAGCATTTACCAAGTACTATCTTTGAGAAGATGTTCGAAACATCTTGTCTAGGATATTATATTATACTTGTATACGTGACGTTGCGAACAAGCCATTCAAAATTTGAAAGACACAAACGGCTACAATGAACAGTTTCCCAAATACCAATATACCAAACGGCTAAATACAAGTTGTTGCAACTGTCACGTAAAAACACATGCACTCTTGTAAATATATGTCACTTCATTTGCTTCGGCTACTAAAAAGGCGTGCACTACAAATGAAAAACCACTACAAACCATCTATAAATACCCCTTGATGAACTAAATTCACAATTCATAATCTTCGCATTTACCAAGTATTATCTTCATTTTCTACATCAAGGAAGAACAAGTTGAGGTACTCAATTTTTCCATATTTTCTAAGTATTTTTTTTGGTTTCCATATATAATGTTTTTTCTAAAATAATTTCAAAATCTAATCTGTTTATATTTCCTTTAACATAACTCCACTTTGATTCTTTTTTTTTATTTTAAACAACTTGCATGCAGATGGCCAATGATGTATTGAACGATCCATAGAATAAGTACCACCGAGTCTGCCACCCTCCAAACAATTCGCTTCCTGCAAGTCTGCGAGACGTGCACTTTGAAGTCGTTGAGATTAAAAAGGTAGCAGATAATTGTGAGAGCTCCATTCAAACACTTCAGACAAAACTTGAACAGATGCAATTGCAGTTAGATCAGATTGAGAGGCTTTTGCAAAATCACTTTGGTGGATGCCGAAATAATAACGAAGATGCTATTATATATTTATTGTTTAAGTAGTTGTACTGTTTATGAAGATGCTTTTGTTATCTCTGTTCAATTAATATTATTATGAAGGTATTTAATTAGTATTGTTAAATTGTCTACAAACCATCATATTTGCTTATAGTTTGCAACACATCAACTGTCGTTTAGGATATTACAATACGATGTTCCAAACAACAACTTGTTCTAATCCTCCATTTCTGGAAAAGTTAATAAAATCATCCAGTTAGTTCGAAACATAAATAATGTGCTCCAACACTAAAGTGTATGTTCGGAAAGGCACTGGTATGTTCCAGAGATAAATGATGATCATTATCACTATACATGACCAAATATCCCGATTAGAGTGATAAATGATGTCTATTTTAACTAGAAATGACCAATTATACTTGTTAGAGTGACAAATGATGATGATTATCACTAGAAATGACCCACTATAACTGTAAAAGTGACAAATGATGCTCATTTCGCTTAAAAAGACCAATTATAGTTGTTAGAGGGAGAAATAATGACGATTATCAGTAGTAATGACCAATTATACTTGTTAGAGTGATACATGATGACAATTATCAGTAGTAATGACGAATTATACTTGTAAGAGTGATAAGTGATGATCATCTATCATAGGGTTATTTCAAACAACCTGTTGATGTTCGCCGCATTATACTGTCATTCGGAGCGCGCAGTTCTAATGTTGCTATCTTCATCGTATTGTTTTCCAACTATACTTCTTATAGTGAGAAATGATGATCATTGTGACTAGAAATGACCCACTATACTTGTAAGAGTGACAAGTGAAGATCATTATCACTAGAAATGACCAATTATACTTGTTAGAGTGACAAATGATGATCATTATGAGTAGAAATGGCCAATTACACTTGTTATAGTGATAAATAATGATCATTGTCACTAGAAATGACCAATTATACTTGTTAGAGTTACAAATGATGATCATTATCACTAAAAATGATCAATTATACTTGTTAGAGTGAGAAATGATGATCCATACATATAAGCATGTTTCGAACATCAAGTTGATGTTTGTCACATTTTTTGTGTCGTTTCGAGCGCGGTCTTCAATTGTTTCTATCTTCATCATATTTTTGCACTATTAGAGTAGTTAGAGTGACAAATTATGATGATTATATCACTATAAGTGACCAATTATACATTTAAGAGATAAATTCATCAACTTTCACCACAAAAGACCACTTAGAGTAGTTAGACTGAGAATTGATGATCATTATGACTAGAATTGACCCACTATACTTGTAAAAGTGACAAGTGATGATCATTATCACTAGAAATGACCAACTATACTTGTTTTTGTGACAAATGATGATCATTATGAGTAGAAATGGCCAATTACACTTGTTAGAGTTATAAATGATGATGATTATCACTATAAATGACCTATTAAACTTGTTAGAGTGACAAGTGATGATCATTATCACTAGAAATGACCAACTATACTTAATATAGTGAGGAATGATGATCATTATGACTAGAACTGACCCACTATACTTGTAAGAGTGACAAGTGATGATCATTATTATTAGAAATGACCAATTATACTTTTTAGAGCGACAAATGAAGATCATTATGAGTAGAAATGGCCAATTACACTTGTTATAGTGATAAATGATGATCATTGTAGCTAGAAATGACCAATAATACTTAATATAGTGAGAAATGATGATCATTATGACTAGAAATGACCCACTATACTTGTAAGAGTGATAAGTGATGATCATTATCATTAGAAATGACCAATTATACTTTTTAGAGCGACAAATGCAGATCATTATGAGTAGAAATGGCCAATTACACTTGTTATAGTGATAAATGATAATCATTGTAGCTAGAAATGACCAATTATACTTGTTAGAGTGAGAAATGATGATCCATACTTATAAGCATGTTTCGAACATCAATTTGATGTTTGTCACATTTTTTGTGCCATTCCGAGCGCGGTCTTCAATTGTTGCTATCTTCATCATATTTTTGCACAATTAGAGTAGTTAGAGTGACAAATTATGATGATTATATCACTATAAGTGAAAAATTATACTTGTAAGAGTGATAAATTCATCAACTTTCATCACAAAAGACCACTTAGAGTAGTTAGACTGAGAATTGATGATCATTGTCACTAGAAATGACCTACTATACTTGCAAGAGTGACAAGTGATGACCATTATCACAATAAATGACCAAGTGATGATCATTATCACTATAAATTACCAATTTTACTTCTTAGATTGACAAATGATGATCCATCTATCATTGTTGTTTCGAACATGTTGTTGATGTTTGTTACATTAATCTTTCGTTCGGAGCGCCATTATTTCGTTGTTACCATCTCCATCGTGTAGTTTTAAAAATATTCATAACATATAGCGATATGATTGAAATATGTAGTGTGTCATGTGGAACGACTTAGGGTACAATGGCAATTTACCGGACAACATAAAAAGTTCAAATGAAATTTCTTGATCATTAGTACACAAAACATAACAATTGGAAATAAATAGAACCTAAACTATGAATCAACACTTGATACAAGTACAGAATACGAGAACAATTAGCACCACAACTAGCACTACCACAACACCCAATTTTTTTCGCCATAACCGTGCCTCTTTCAACTTCTTAAGTAGATCCCATATTACTCTCTTCGCTTGATCTGACATCTCTTCATCATGCCATCTAAAGTAGTTGCAGCCATTTCACTACATAAAATGAATAAAATTAATACAAGAGTTGAAGAAAAAAATAAATACAACAAATAAATAAATACAAGAAAAAAATAAACCCATAAACTAACCTGACCATATTTGCATCCGTAAAACCTCCTTCTTGTGTTTACTTGAGTCCACGATGTTGCTAACTTTGCATAATCTCCACATCGACAAAATGGTACTACATTGCCACTATTAACGGATCTACTAAACATTTTAATCTGGATGTTTGATTTATTTTTGTAAACTAGTTATATAAATTATGAACAGATATATAATGTGTTGGGTAGTATATTTTATTACCGTTGGTAAAAAAATATTGTTCACGTACCCAATGTAATAATTGATCACGAGTTTGGGCTAGATCAAAAGGATATTCGGAACATCTTGTAAAGGATAAGTAATGCGAATTATGCTTATGTACAATGACGTTCCGAACTATACATTCAAAAATAGAAATACACAAACGGCTACAATACAAGTTGCAAATATCAATACACCAAACAACTACACTAGGTTGCAATGATGTTCGGAACATCTTTTCGAGGATACATTATATGAATTATACTTATATAGGCTGACGTTCCGAACCACATCTTCAAAATTTGAAATACACAAACGGCTACAATACAAGCCGCTCAAATACAATTACACCAAACAGTTACAATACAAGTTGCTGACCAGTCACGTCCAAACAAACGTTTCGGTTGCCTCTCTTTACTTCTATAAATACCTAACAATTCAAACCATTTCAATCCATATTTATCAACTTACAATTCAAACCATTTCAATCCACGTTAATCAACTAACGATTCAAACCATCCATCAACAAAAATGGCACATCAATCATCTTCAAGAGGAGCACGAACAAGAGGTGGCTCCACAGCTTAAGGAGCCTCCACATCTAGGCAAAACACTGTTATTGCATTATCATTTCAAAACTCACCACAAACTGAAAGGGCGATTGACATATTGGAACAACTAAGGGCAGAAGTGTGAAGGCTGGAAGTTCCAGTTCGAGAGCTTCCTACATGGCTACAAAAAGGACGTCAAAGGAAATGCGAAGGATGAAAAGAATGCTCAAAGGGGTACTTCCTGATAAGGGGATGCATTACCTTGACTTCTACTCCCCTCCTTCACGCTTTATTTGGATTTTCATATAAATTTTTATTATATAAATTCTTTATGAATGTTTATCATCTAGTTTTTTTTTGTTTGAATATTATTATAACTATCATTCCTTTTGTAAAGAACTGACAATGATATGAAGTTTCTCTTTTTGAATGCTAATATAACTAGCATTCTTTTTGTAAAGCGATGACAATGATGATCAATGAAAGATATTTGCCTAGTTCCTGTAAATAGGTGTATAATCCGTTTAGAACATCTATATGTTCAGAACATCAGTGTTATGTTCAGAACGTTTTTCTGTCATTCTGGAACATAAACATCCTTTATACAATGAGATATTCATGTTTGGAATATCAAACTTACGCGCGGAACACCATCATATCGTTCTGAACAAATGATGAATAAATATATGCTCTATTCATTTTCTAAAAAAGTAATCCATCTATAATTAAACAAGCACAATATCGCGAACGACATTTCAATGTTCCGAACTTCAAGTTAAAGTCTAAAAGGCACAATTGTTACAATTAGCAGTTGCATACTCGTTTGACTAGTACATAACGGTTATGAGTTTCCTCAAAAGTCACTTTCGAGAAAACCATTCCTAACAGACTCATCAAATGGCACTTTACTCTTATAAATACCCAATAGTCACACATTGACTCATCAAATTTCAAAATTCCTCGTCGACCAAGAACAAAGGGAGCACCGATAAGAGGAGCATCGAGTTCACGATGGCGTAGAGTTCCTTCCTCGAGTTCACATTCAGATTCTGAAAATTCGAATGATGGCTTGGACCAACTAAGGTATGAAGTGTGGGAATAGAAATTCAAATTCGAAGAATTCTTCCAAGATTACAGCAGGGATATAAGAAGGATGAAGAGTGCTTAAAGGGCTGCTTGTTGAAAAGGGAATTGATTATGTCCCATACTCCACACCACCAGGAACACCACCTGAAGCACCACCACAAGCTCCACAACATGCACCCTACTTTCGATTGCTTATGTTTTTTTTAGTTATAATTTTATATGTTTATTATGTTATTGTGCCGTTTGTGCCTCGATATAATATGTATTTTTCATTTTCTAAAGAACATAAGTAGAAGAGTTGAATGACGTTGGTAACATCAGTTGTTATAATAAGGAACGACTTAGCGTTCCAGAAAGACTTATTATCGTTCCGGGGTAAAATTAAATTAATGTTGCAGAACAACAACATGTCGTTCTGGAGCATCAGTAATAATCGTCTAAATTTTACTATGTCATATTTTGTTGAATGCTGAACAACTGACCAATATATTTAAATGTTTGTTTTAATTGCGACTAATTAAGGTATCCTTTTAAGCACATCAAAAGCTATTACTTGGCTAAGAAAATAAGAGTAATCAATACCTAATTATATAACCAAAATAAAAGTTAAAAGATTATTCAAATATTACATATACCCAAATCAAGGTTTCATTTTTCCGTCAAAAGTACAAACGACAAAACGTTGCCTCCACCGATCAGCCTCATTGTCACAGATTTTGTCCATGGGGGTGTTTGTAATAAGATGCTCAATGTACATCAACGCGAACACTCCATATGATTTTGCTATTAGATTTTGTGGACAAAGTGATCTTGCCACTCTCTCAAACGATCACATGTCTCCTTTCTTACACTTCGGATCCAAGTCTTTAAATAGTTTAGAACTTCTGACATAGACCGGGAACATGTAGAGAATGGGGATAATTATTGGCAAGAAGTGTTCATCATTACTAACACCATGATTGCAATCATACACCCAATGCTTCAACCATGTCAAACACCACCGTTACGTAGTGATTGTCGTTGATGTTGAAGACGGCGAAGATCCTCTTAACACCAGCCCAACACCTACCCCTTGGGTAGGGTATCCTTCCATCTGCATACTTCAGAAAATCATCATCAAACTCATATATCATCAACGCCACATCAAGCAGTAGCTTATCTTCTTGCACATCTACTTCCAGTTGGTAGTAGCATTTTTTCATGTTTGTCAAGAATGCCATATCCAAAATGAGGTCACTTTGATCGTAATGATAAGGGTAATTCAAATGCCTCTCCCACATCATTATCATCACAGCTTCAACATACTGCAGAACATATAAGAGACAAAAATAAATTAGGGTATAAGTGAGTGAAGGAAAGGTCTGTCTTTCCGAACATCTCGCCATGTTCGGAACGAGTATGCGATGTTCTAGAAATCTATGAGAAGTTAGAAATATGTGAGTTGTTCCAACCATAAGCATGATGTTCCAAACTCAGTTAGTATGTTCCATAAAACTATGTGAAGTTCAGAAAATCATTCAAAAATAAACTTACAATGTCTCACAGCCACTCATTCTTGTTCATCAGCATTTTGAAATCCTTGAAATTCATCGGCAATCCAAGAAAAAGATATTTTTGTTGCTTCCTCTTTTTGATAAATGCGTTCATAGCCTCCACTTTAATCTGCTTAAATGGCTTGTAAATATCCACTGGAAACCTCGGAGCAACTTCTTTCTGCTTCTTCTTCTCTTCTGTTTGTGGTGATTTCACAACCTTTGCAGGTTTTATAATTGTTTTGCTCTTCAACTGCTCAATCATTTCCTGCATGGCCGCCATCTCCATCTCCATGCCTTTACACCAATCGTTGCAATCTTTGCAATTGCAATTGCTACATTTGGAGATGTCGAATCCATCTCCACTAGAAGAATCACCTTTGCTTTACTCAGAAGCCACAATATTTGTCTCATAAGCCACGATTTTTTTCTCAGAAGCCACAATATTTGTCCCATAAGCCACGATCTTTTGCTCAGAAGCCACAATATTTGTCTCATAAGCTACGATCTTTTGCTCAGAAGCCAGAATCTTTTTCTCCTTCCTTAGCTTTAATTTCTATCACTTGTCTTGGAGGGGTTGCAGGATTGTTCTTAAATATACAAATTGTAGTGCCACCAACAAGACCAATGCTGGAAGCATCCGCCAACACTTTACAAAAAGGATCCATAATGTCGTCCTTAGAGTCTTCAAATGGCACAATGTCTAGAAAGAAATCCATCTCCAGCTCATCATCAGTAGGAATGAGGAAAGGGTGAAGAACCTTTTAATATACCCCACAACATTAAATAAATATCAACTAAATTTTGAAAAGATTTTCCAAGTTGTTTGGAACAAAGTAGAGTTGTGCGAAAACATCAAGACATGATGTTCCGAACATCGTAGAGTGAAGCAGTTGATGGTGCTTCTTGTAGATGTTTTGAACATCAACTAGAAATATCTCAACAAACACAAAGTTTTTTCAAACATTACATAACATAATTGAAAAATGTAATACTTATAGGAACATCATGTTGCTCAAACAACCTGTCTGTATCACTTTCACAAATTTCAGTAAGCCTGTTTATGATCCTTGAGATTGTTTGTTTTTTTTTTTTTTGGCAAATCCTTTAGCCTCAAGGCAGGTATAGCTTCATGAGCGCAGGCCATGAATTCCCATGGAAAGCCATAAAGATTGTAAGTCTGGCTTCATTCTGCACGAGGTTCCATTGGCTTCATCAGATATTCTATTGTTAATTCAAAACTCATCCTACCCCAAGGATAATGCTGGAAGGCATCAAGATCGGCGGTCAAGCATGACCCCCATTCCTCTATTCTATATTTGGAATCCCTCGCACAAAGAATAGTATGAACAAACCAAGCCATGCACATATTTAAATACCACTTCTTGGGACAGGTTCCAGAACATACCAAGTCAAGCAAGTCACTAGACTTCACAGCTTGCTTTTTCTTTGGTTGCTTTTGTGTTTTGGGCTTGTTGAACTTCCTCTTGGCTGGTGAGGGTGAGGGTGAGGATGAGGGTGAGGGTGGGGGTGACTCCTCCACCTTCTTCTTCACCCTTCCCCTTCCGCTTCCCCCTCCCCTTCTCCTTTTCCTTCTCATCCTTTTCCTTCTTCTCCTTCTCCTCCTTTTCCTTTTTCTCTTTCTTCTTCTGCTTCCTCTTCTTCTCCTTGAAATAATCAACAACAAACTTCCACAATTCCTTCCCCTTTTCTTTCATTTCGTCCATGTACTGTTTATCTGGATAGGCACCACAGTTTAGCCCTGTCATTAGTGCAAACTCGGATAGGCCAAAATGTGCTGGCAATCCATTGAAGGATATCGAAACCTCTTTTTCCTTCTTGCAAAGAATCCTTCGCATGAGGAGGTTATGCATCAACTTGGTGCCAAACAGTGGATATTCCGGTAATTACAAGAAAGGACCAAAACGACTATGGGAAAATCCCTTTCTCACTTGCAATTTTTTCAAAACCTCCTTGAACTGTATTATACCCCTAGCCAACGAAGATCGAACAATAATCTTCCCATTAAAAGGTTCATCGTTGGTCAGGAATGTCTTGTAGAGACCCTCAATGTTACTCTTAAAAATAGCATGACCAACGTCTTCATACTGCACATAATTTTAGCATAAAATTAATAAAATGAATCACAATGATAGTAAATCACATTAAAGGAAAAACTTAAATGTTTGGAACATGTTTATGATGCGGTTCTGAACGACAATAACAATCGTTTTGAACATCACGTAATGTGTTCAGAACGACAGCTACCAGCCTTCATGCTGATGTTGGGAACATAAACATGTCGTGTAGAACATCAACATAGTTGTTCTGCATAATCACGAGTTTCAATTCAACTATCACCTGGTCTTCCTCCAGTTTCAATCCTGACGTTCCATCAGTTTCCTTCTCTTCACCTACTTTCTCTCCAACATTTCCACCTACATTATTTACATCTTCCCCATCTATTTTAACTCTTTTTACACGATCCTTCAGAAAGTTGCTTTTAAAATTACATCCTCCGCTTCTCTTCTACTTCTTTTACTGCTTCTTGGACTTTCCCCTAACTTATCTGCTTTCCCCTCTACTTCTTCTCCTTTTTCTCTGCTTAAATCATCAACTTCTTCATTTTTTTACCACCATCTTCCTCTTCGTTTTCACGATCGCCATCATCCTCTCCAGTCTTCAAAAAATTACTTTTTAACAGTTCATCATTACCGAGGTCATCTAAATCAACCCTTATTTCACCCTCATCTGCAGCCCTCTCCAAATCCTACCACCTTTACTTAAATCGTTAATTTCGTGTTGGACTTTGGCTTTCCTCTTGTTTATCAGCTTTGTTTTGTGGACCTACTACTTCTCCTTGGCTGTTGTAACTCTCCACAACTAATTTTCTTTTAGTTGTTCTAGTTGTTATTGGGAGTTTAGGAGTAGGTTCTAATTTTGTAGGAGTATGATCTGAATCTGAAGTAGTAGGCTTCTCAGGTTTCTTGTTCGGCGAAGGGCCCTTTCATTTAGAAATTCCTTTCTTGGGAGTCTTTGTAGGCTTCTTCTTCTACTTATCTTCATCTTTCAATGTTAAATTTCTCGGTCTTAAATGTACCATTTTTCTGCAAAGGAAAACTGGGGAGATGCAAAATTTAGTTACAGAAAATCATGAACATCCAATGAGATGCTTAGAACCTCATATGAACTGTTGTAAAGCTACTATGGTGTTCGGAACATCAAGACACATAACAGCAATAACTTCAATTTGCAACTAAATAAAGCAGTGTAGGTTCACAGAAAACCCACAAATTGTCACAATTTAACCAACAATTGTAAAAAGACTAAAAATTTCAGTTGAACATCGAAAATCCCCCTTTGTAGTTCGAAAATACTTTACCCATTAAAACACATAATACCATTCAATTTCAACACAATATTATACCTTTTGTACAAAAACAAACACCCAAAGCAGTGGTAATCACTGTCGACGAAAATTTTTTTTTTTAAAAAACCTAGGTTCAAGATTTACACTACAGTTTAAATGATCATGACATTGTTTACCTTTTAAATTTAATACTTTGTTGTATTACTGGTCCAGATTCCTTGAAAAACCATAGAGAAGTTGAGAGTATTTGGTTGAGATTTCGTGCAAGAGAAGATGAAGTGAAGGAAGATGAAGAGAAAGCCACACGGGGGGGGGGGGGGAGAGGGGGTCAAGGTTATGTTGTTCCCAATGTTTGAAATGATTAATATGTATGTTTTAAGAAAAACTCTCAAGTTTTAAAAATATTAATTCGGTCCCTGATTAGTCTTAATCAGCTTTAGAAAAAAAAAGAAAATGTAAAAGAAAAGGCGAGGCCCATTTCTGCCAAAAAAGACTTGAGGAGTTCCTGAACGCCCATTCTCACTAGTCAAATTGCAAAGTCCATGTAGGCTAGGTCGAGCTAGCCCATACTGATGGCATTATTTATAGTGGAACTAATACCACCCGAGAACATATACAACTGGCTTTATTGCTTGGTATGTTCCATATGCGCTTGCAACTTTTGTTTTCTACTTTTCTCCACTATTTTTGTTTCCTTATTTTTTGACTTTTTTCTTGAACTATTATGTCTTTACTTTTGCACAAGTCGGATAAGGAAATGATGATTGATACATAAATCATCCCCAAGAGAGGAAGCCTCAAGTATCTTCGGTCTATAATGTAAGATAATAGAGAGATCGACAATGATGTCATATATCATATTGAGGCGGAATAGCTGAAGTGGAAGCTCGCATCCGGTGTGATATGAGATAAGAATGTGCCTCTGAAACTCAGAGGTATAAGTTCTATAGTGTGGCTGTTAGAATAGTTATATTTTATAGCGTAGTGCATTGGAAAGTCAAGAGTACATACATGGAGAAGATGAAAGTAGCAGAATAAGAATGCTTAGATGGATGTGTGGGCATATTAGGATGGATAATATTAGAAACGAGGTCACACGAGACAAGGTGGGAGTGACCTCAGTGGTGGATAAGATACGATAATTGAGACTCAGATAGTTTGTACATGTGAAAATGAGGAGCACAGATGCCCTATTGAGGGGGTGTCAGGAGTTGGTAGTGTTGGTTACGGAGAGGTAGAAGTAGACCGAGAAGCAATTGGGACGAGGTGATTAGACAGGATATGACACACCTTTAGATCACCGAGAATATGGTATTAGATAGGAGAGAGTAGAGGTCGAGGATTAGGGTAAAAGGCTAGAAGGTAGTCACGTGATTTCTGACATATTAGCATTAGTATTATTATATATATACTATCATTATCTTATTCTTCGTCTCTATTGATACTATTTTTTTATTTACTCTTGTTATTTTTAGTTCTTTTTACATCAGTACTTTATATACCTTGGTATTTTATCTGTTTTTTATTTATTTCAAACCCATTTTTAAAAGTGCTTTTCTTGATTCGGGGGTTTATTGGAAACAATTTCTCTACTTTACTCAAGGTAAGGGTAAGGTCTGCGTAAATCATACCCTCCACATACTCTATTTATGGTATAACACTAGATAAGTATACTTTATCTCTACTTATTCTCTCCTAAACCACCTCCTCCATCAACTAAAATAACAACAAAGCCAACTAAATTCTCAAATTCTCGCTCATTTTGCTTAGAAAAAATTTATGAAGTTGGTATAAGTAGAGTTTCCTTCTGTTTTGATGAACTGATTTCTAGCGTTGTTGGGTTTTGCTTGATGGTACTAAAGATCCAACGAAGATGACAGAAAATTATACCACAAGGTGACCCGTTTGTGTTGATCGCTATTAAATTCTTTAGAAATGAAACATAAATATATAGTTACCATTTATATATTTATGTTGAAGCCATACAAGTTAATAAGGTTGTCTAGGAGTTCTTCTCCGGAAAACGTGACAAAAAATGCTTTGGAAAATCTTCAATCATAGATTGATTTTAACAGTCACTCTATCCATACGATCTAAAGTTAAATCAAAAGATAGTGATAAAGTCTAACCTTAATCTTGAAAGTTTTTTTGATCTTGAAAGACTTTGATCCATAGTTGCAAAGATTTGTTTATAGGAAAAAGAAGTCCTTCCGACTCTTGGAACACTTTTTATAGACAACATTCTTATTTCATGGAATGAAAAAGAAGAAATGTGTCCTAACTAAGCAGCCAAACACCATTTTATAAAATATTAAGTTCTTTTTCAAATTTTCTAGTCATCTTTTGATATATGTATCCACCATTTTACAATGATAACATCCCAAATTATATCGGCGGTGGACAAATTGCAGCTAATTATGGGGTAGAATCGATGCTGCGATATTGTGAAAAGATATGACCTCTTTGGATTATTAGACAGATCCATTACCTGGCCTGGCTGAACAACCTGAGATATAACACCTTCTGCCACCACCGCTGAAGCTAAAGCACGCGCGCAGAAGCAACATTCTGAACTGCAACTTGAGTACCCACCTCCGCGGAAACCAAAGGAGCTGTCTGAGGTGCCAAAGACATCTGAGACAACGTTTGTGCCAGAAGCCCTAAAATCCTCAACATGGCATCCTAAAGAGCAAGGGTAACCACAAACCACTAACCAACCTATCCCTTTGAGACTGAGCCCACCGACACCTCTGGCCGAACCCCAATCATGGGATTACTATAATGATCCATATCACTCACTATTTGAGCAGGTATAGCCCCAGACTAGGATGTTTCCTGAGGTTGAGTTTCACGTCCGCCTCGACTGCAACCTCTATCTCAACCTCTGCCTTGGTTGGCACTCCTACCTCTACCGCATGGAACAACTTGCTTAGCGTTTGCTGCCTTTGAATCTTCCGCTTCTTGTTGAGATAACGCACGAGTTCTCACAATCTTTGAGTTAGGTAGCCAAATAGATTTTTACTTGGACAAGAAGACCAACGCACAATCAGGAAGGAAAGAAGGCAAACTTTATAAATGCTACCATAGGTTCTCGTAGAAAGGTACCGACGTCATTTTACCCATAACCGAGACTCTATTAGACATTGTCATGATCCGGAAAGACTCTAACTCGGGCTCTGTTACCAACTGACATGACCCATATTGATGGATAGGTCGTGCGGGTAGCCGACATCCTCCCCTAGACTTATCGGGCAAACCCTATCTAATTTAACCACTATAGAGAACATAACAGAACTCTAAAAGACACACACACACACACACATACATATATATATATATATATATATATATAGACACACACACGCACACAATCGAGATCAGACATCTAAAAAGAGTATGAATGATATGTATGAACGATATGTACAGCTCTCACAAGGGAAAAATAAAGGTTGACAAAAGAAATTAAGGTTGACGGCTACCACGGAAAAAAGGTAGGTTCACCATTGACAGTAGGATCATCCACAATCCTCAGCCGCATGTCGAACTCAGTCCTAGAATAAAATCTTTCGAAACACGTAGACAAACAAGAAATAAATCGGGAATGATTCAAAAGGACTCAGTAAGTGAGGGCTAGCTCGATAGACATGGAAGCTAACTAGGGAATCATATAATCAAACAACAACCAGCAACAAATAATTAATGGATAAAGAACACAAAGCATACAAACAAATACAACTCATCAACACATGTAATGGAATGAAATGAGATGTGATATGATGCTACTAGGTCACATGTGCCAAAATCTCCTCCTGCTGCAGGACCAACATCGTCTATTAAGGGATGCATGAAATGATATAACCCTCACCAGTGCGGGACCAGCATCGACTACCCGACGGTACATAATGTATGTATGTATGTATGTATGTATGTATGTATGTATGTATGTATGTATACACACACACACACACACACACACACTATTGCGGCATGCAACTTGATCAATCTATTTATAGTCTTGCAGTATGCAACCCGATCCTCTTACTTGATATGATGCAGCTACACAAACGAAGATCTTGTGTGTAGGACATCGATAAGGTCTGAGGCCATCAAAGTGGATGATGTCACTTACCTCATGTCCTGAGCTTATACAAGATACTAAGCATATCCTTTTTCCTTGAATCTTTTCTAAGAAATCCTCCATAAGAGGGAAAATTTCACTAATGAGTTCCACGGTGAAGAATACGTACAATAATATGACTTAATTAAGAAATTCCTAAATTACCCTTGGGCCTACTCCGCCGATTGTCAACAAGAAATACACTTTTGGACTCTTTACAATCTCACGATACCAATTACTCTATTAAATTACTATTTCAAATTCATACGACCTTAATTTCCCAATTCTAAAAGTCCTAGGGTTCCAATTTGGAAAACTCGAAACCTATTCTCAAGAAATTCATAGAATTCTCGATCTTAAATCCCTTAATAATTGATATAGAAGATTTAGGAACCCTTACCTAAACCACATGTACTGACTGGGACCAATAAATCACTTCAAAACTATGCTCTAATGACTCATTTGATCAATGATAGAAATTTGTCGACCCACCAACCCTTTTACATAAGATGATTTGCGCTATTGCAGAGTCTCAATTACGAACGCAATTGAGCTCAGCGTTATCGCACCACCATGCTCGCCGGAGAGCCCTAGCCACGGTCGTGCAGGCTAGTGCACCAGTAAATAGGACAACACATGCTGGTGCTGTATTTTTTGGTCCAAACTAGACCTCCGCTGCTCGAAATGACAGAAAATATTGCACGCAAGTCCTATAACACATTTTATACTTACTCACAAACTCGAATCCTAAAATGAACATCAAATACGTAAAACGAGATATTAAATCGAAAGAGGAAGAACTCATACTTTCTAAACACATGTCAAAACCAATCAAAAAATCTCAGAATGCACTTCGAAAAGTTTATACAGGTCACAAATCACCATAAAACCTGCCGATATCTCTTCAAATTTCTAAATGAAGCTCATTTACTCAAAATGAGCTTTAAAAAAAAATAAATGACTTTACCGATACTAGAAAATGATAATTCCTTCTAAGACCTATCGGAAGAGGTCTTATTTAGGTCAAACTTCATGGATAGGTTTTCATAGACCTTACAGAACTTTTAGGACTGTCGGTTTAGAAATCAGAGTCTAAAATCTCAAAATGATTGGCCAGGGTCGTTTCAATAGTATTTTCTAAAAGTAATTACAAAAATACCATTTTAAAATTATGGGGCCAGCACTTCCACTGTCCTAAAGCACAACAAAAATTGCCTTATGTATGAATCTCATAACTGGACTTGTGCGGACAATACTTACAAAGGGCCGGCACCTTCTCATGTGCAACAAAGATCCATGCGGCCTACATGTTGCTTGTGCGGCCACATTCTATCTTCTGCTATAATTGTGTTTACGCTCTTTTCCTTGGTATGTCGCACTTGGAGTTGTGCTGAGACTTGTCATTTAGGGACTTTGTCATTTGGCGACTGCCTTATGGTTTTGCGGATGCATCTTCTGCATGTTTGTGTTGTCGCATAATTATTTGGTTGTAGCACACTGAGAATATCTTGACTTGGAAAAATTTCATCTCCTGGGATTGTGTGGCCACATCTTAGTAGGCAGCCAGTCTCGTTAGATTGTGTAGCCGCCAAATAGTTCTGATGTCGCACTTTCTCTTTTCTACTGCTTCTTCCAATTCAACTCAACTCTGGTATTTTTGCATCCTGTGGATCCATTTAATCCATTAGACTCTCAAAGACCTGAAACTAAGCATAAAAATATCATTTCCTTATTTAGAGGTTGCTTTTGGATTAAATAACTATAGTAAAAATGAGTCATATGTAGGCAAAATTTTCACATATTAACTCCTCCAAACTTAAGTCTTTGTTTGTCCTCAAGATAACCAGTCTCTATCCAAAGTTAAGTAATGAACTTTCAATTTTTAGTACAAGATGAAGCCAACTTCTATTTTCATTCTCTTTAAAATATTGTGACCTTAGTTGACACCAAGAACCACACACACTCATGAATACTCAACAATGTGCTTCATGCATTATTTTGAAATGTTTCAAACTGGTCTATGGATGACATTAGAGCCTCAAAAATTGACTTGGCTCATCAACCAACATCACTTGCTTATAAATCTAATCTTAAGCTAAGACTTTCATCTCTCCATTGCAATCCTCATGTCACACCCTTTTTTTCCCGGAACCAGTCAGGGCTTGAAATAGGATTCAACTTACTGGATTCCATGGGTAAAGACTTGGAGTCGCCACCTAACATATTTTTTAACTAAGCGTATTAGGACACTTACTTTGTTTCCAGCCAATTTTATAGTTAACTCTGAAAACGTGGTATTGCAAACTAGAAATTCTAGGTAAGGGTTCAAGTTAACCCGAAAGTAAGGTGTTAGAAACCTCTCGGGTTCCACCAAATGTGGTTACCGGTCCGACTAAATGATTGGTATTCAAAAATTAAACTAAAATAAATTTAACTAAATAATTTATATTATAATATACAAGTTAGATATATATATATAATATTTAAAATAAAGTAAAAGGTTCAAATTCACTAATTGCTTCTTCCTTAGCAAACTTCAACCAAAACCTTACAAAATAAAAATAAATTAGTTAGTATGCCAAAATAAATTGGTAACAATAAGTCAAAAAGTGAAGGAATTTAAAAGCAATTAATTTAGAAGTATTTCTGGAGTGCCGTCTTTAAAAATGTTCATCCAAATGTACCTCGCAAAGAAAATGAATAGTTTAGTATATCAATAAACGAAAATATTAGTAACGAAATAATGTAAAAGTATAAAAAATGATAATAATATTTAGAATGTCTGTCTTTTCCAATGGCATCCCTTTTAACGAGTTTCGCAGATAAGTACCTCGCGAAAATATATGAATCAGTAGTGTAATTAATAAAGTAAAAGTAAATAATAATAATAATAATAATAATAATAATAATAATAATAATAATAATAATAATAAAAGAAAATTAAGTTTTTTTAAAAGTTTAGGCTCGGATTGGATAACAGGGGGTTAAGGATACCGTCACGGCTGCAAAAACGTCGGCCCGTCGTGTTGCCATGCCAAGTGCGGGTCTCGTTGCCTATCCCGTTCGTTTTTGCAACATTGTATATAAATGTTATCGTCATAGCAATTTTGTTTTCGGAGGGACACGTAAAGGGACATTGTCCATAACGGGACAGGACTTGTATTAGTGCTCCAAATTTCTCATTGGCCGTAGTATCCATTCAAATCAGTCTGTACACCTCAAATAAAATATTTTCATAGGCGAATGTGGTATCGTTCCAAACAGTAAAACCAACAAAAGTATCATGACAATAGCGTAATTGGCAACTGCAGCAAACTATCATCAAAATCCCACCTCTCAAAACCTGCACAACCAATCAACGAAACAAAGCAGAGCAAAAGCCACAATGCTAAATGGCAGTAATAAAACAAAAGAGAAAAACCAATAACGCCTGAATCAGAAAACTCAGAGCAACGACGGATCCATCACTGGAATAAACAAAACTAGTAATAGATTTGTAAAGCCAAAAATGGGTCAATTAAATTTGAAGCAACATCGAGCGAAACCCCAAAACATAAATGTAGTGAACGTCGCTATTCAGAAGTGATTTCCATTGAACATAAAATGGGAAAAGACCGGGACGAACAGAACAACAATCAAACATCGAGAAGCGACGCTGATCTACGATGGCGTCGCTGCCACTCCAACACCATTCCTTTCCTGTAGCAGATGAATAAAACGGAGGAAGAGGAAGAGCTCGCCATCGAGGTGTTTTTCGATGGTGGTGTTTCATTTCAGATCATTTAATACCACTCCGCCTCCCTTCACTATGTTTCATCCCTGATCCCCTTCTCCCTTAATTTTTTACTGCATGTGTTGGCGGTATATGGTTGTGATGTTTCTGATGGTGGGTGAAGAAAAGGCGGGGGTATGTATAGGTTCTTATATGCATTGGGGTGGTGTGTAACGGAGGGGGAGCGTGTTGATGTTTCTAGTGGTGGAATTGAAAGAGGAGGAGATGAAGAGGGGCCCCGATGGTGTTTTGTGTATTGTTTTCTTAGTCGTGTATGTGTGCATTGGTGTATTTCCACAACTGATGATGGTGGTGATGTTTATTATGGTAGGTGATGGTAATGGTGTGCCTTTTTCCTTTTATCGATATCCAAAGCAAAGAATTTATATAACTCCATTTTTAAAAGAGTCGTTGGGGATTTCGGGAGTTATTGTGGGAGACTAGAGGAGAGTAATTATGGGAGATTAGAAGAGAGTGATTAAAGGTGTTGATATTGAGATGATGGGGTGGTTGGAGGGGGGGGGGGGGATTTGAAAGGATTGTGGAAATGATTTAGATTTTGAGGGAGATATAAGTGTAATGTACTTAGTGTCAAAAAGATGGGTAGATACGCTAAGTGTAAAAAATTAGGAGATATTCCATGTGTGAGTGAACAAAAGAGTAAGATTTTGAAACTAAATAAGAGATATAGTGAAAAAATGTTGCACAATCAAAATTAAGATTTGGTGAGGTGACTCGTCTAGATTCGAGATGAGATTAAGAAGGTTTGAACATAGAAAGAATGTATTTGGCTAGACCATTTGTCTAGGTTCCAAAAAGAGATCTTAGAATTCAATTAAAAATACCAGGATTATGAAATTAGTAGTGTATAAAATTGGACTAATAATTAACTTAATAGGTGCAAAATAATTAAAGATATAAATACGCATATATATGTATATGTATATAATATTGTACGAAAAAGCAAAATACACACATAAAAGGAAATTGAGAAAATTAAATTAATTAAATACATATAGCCACAATTATTTATTAAATACACTAAATTGCACAAATAACCATAGTTTTGATAAATTTACTAAATAATACAAAATTATGTAATATAGTCACAATTAAGTATATAATATATAGGTAGGTAATATCACATTTAAATGTATGTCTTCTAATGCAAATTTGCTCAATCAGTTAAATTGCACCTTTAAGTTAAATTATAGCCAGTTATGAAAAAAGAGGGACAAAATTGGGTGTCAACAGCTGCCCTTCTTTGCCCGGAGATGATGAAAAGAATCTTCGAGCAAAGATAGTTAACGGAGTAGCCAATTTTGGCACGACGACAGGTAGACTGTTGTAAAGGAGAATAAGGGTTTTGGGTTTTTTCAGCTGAACCCCGGTCTCTGAGTTGCCTACATATCTCGGATATCACGAGAATCAGGCTGTGTATAGTTCTAGAATTGCATGTTTCCTGTGTGAGTGATTTAGGGCGCACGATTTAAGTGTCAAGGATAAACTTGTCAAGTATGCAAAGTTCAGATTTGTGTATGCTCTGCATTTTTGCGAGATAAATGTAGAATAAAGCAGCGACGCTATCGAATATGAGATAACATCACTAAATCAAGCGTGGAAAAAGAGGCTTATAATCATCCTAGTTATGAAAATATGGCGCGCTACACACCCATAAAGAGGAGTTTACATGTACATAGTTTTCACTTCATCTCGATAAATGAGTAATCTTGCCTTCAATGTTGTTTTGACTGAGCTAGGGAATATTTGAAGAGTGAGCATTATAAATGCGCATGATTCAGACATATGGGCACGATTAGGCAGGAAAATACACACGATCGTCAAACAAATAGGCACGATTAGACAAAGTAGGCATTAATTGGAAGGAAACACAAAATGACATCCTAATCTAGAATGAAATATTAGGAAGATTACTCATGAGAGTATGAAATGATTGGCTTTGGGCATGTCGGAATTCGACAGAATATGTAGTTTGCGGATATAACAGAGGCATCATCTATAGGTTTAGGCTTGCTGAATGGTGTTTCAGAATGGTGCATAGTGGGCATTTGAGGTTTTGCGATTGCACAATTTCGTGTGGGGTAATGAATTTTTGGGAGCAAGTGGGGAGAGTATGGCACATGGGTTTGTCGAGAGATCGGAAGTTGTCCTGCAGTAAAATCAAGATAAATGCAAATATAGGTAAAGATAAAGATAAAGTAAACTTCCCTGTTGAGTTGACTATCTGTTTTCAGGAGCTTTTAGTGCTAGGAAATATGTACCTGACCTCATTGGGTATTTATTCGCTCGTCCGGAGATGCTAAGTGCCTCTTGTGAGGAGATAATTGCTTGTCGCACCGGGCTACATACCCTGGAACTCTATCTCGCTGTTTCCTTCAATAAAGGGTGAGCTTTTGCAAATAATATTTGTAAATGTAAAATAGACTTTTCTATTGCTGGATTTTCTTGCCAGTGCCTCTCGTAAAGAGACATATGTGCTCGTCAGCACTGCTACTGCCTCCTCATAATGAGAACCTATGTGCTCGTCAGCACTGCTACTGCCTCCTCATAATGAGAACCTATGTGCTCGTCAGCACTGCTACTGCCACCTCATAATGAGAACATATATGTTCACTAGCACTACTACTGCTTCCTCGTAATTAGAACATATGTGCTCGTCAGCACTGCTACTGGCTCCTCGTAATGAGAACCTATGTGCTCGTCAGCACTGCTACTGCCTCCTCGTAAAGAGAACCTACTGCTACTGCCTCCTCGTAATGAGAACCTATCTGCTCGTCAGCCCTGCTACTGCCTCCTCGTAAAGAGAACCTACTGCTACTGCCTCCTCATAATGAGAACCTATATCCTCGTCAACACTACTACTGTCTCCTCGTAAAGAGAACCTACTGCTAATGCCTCTCGTCGGGAGATGTTTGCCTGCCGCGTCGGGCTGTGTACCCTGCAAACAAAAGTAAAGTAAAGTACAAAAAGGAAAACTAAATGCCTCTCTTGAAATTTTTAGAGGGGATCTCAAAAATTTCTGCGCCAGTGACAGCTTGCATCTTTTGGAATTTTTGAGGGGGTCCTAAAAAATTCTACCCCAGTTTATTACCTATTATGGTAGTGCATGCGAAACTTGTGTTTGTGTTGAAAGATCTACTCTCAAAGAAAGATTCGTTAGTCGAAACAAAGCGGCCATTGCATTAAACACCAATGTATTGGCTTCAATATGCATTCTTTCAATATGATTGTGTTTGTTTTGATGACTCTGATTATGTGGATACTTTCATACTCAGACTGAGGTTCGGTGTTTGGATTTTTCCGGATTTGGTGGTTGTCCAAAATCGTATTTGTCTTGGGTTTTGCTGAGGTGTCTTCATGTTTCATGCTTTTCTTTTCAAAAAGTCATGGAGCTAACTTTGATGGATTTGTGTGTATAGAAAATGTATTTGTGGTTTTGGAGTTGCAGCTTCCACTTGCTGGTTCTTGTTATACCATTGTCTAGCTTTGGTCAATCAGGCTTTTGAATTTTGTGTTTCAAGGCTGGATGTTTTGTGGTGTCATGGTATTGAATATTTGGGTGATGAGTGTAGACCTTAGTCGGATAGAAATCTAGAGTGGGTATTTAGGGAGTAGTTTGTTTTTTGGTTGCAATATCACTTGACAGAGCTAAAGGAGTAAAGGTGTGAGGTTTTGCCCTTTTGTCCGTCCTTGATTGTGTTGAGCCTGATAAGGTTGTTGTACGTTTTGACAGAGGGGAGGTTGTTTATTGGGTGCAGTGTAAGGTTGTAAATTCTGCCAATTCTGGTTGTATAGTGATTGGAGTTCTTTCTCGTGGCTCATATGTGCGTGTACTGCCAGCTGGTTTTGTTCGTCTGTACTACAAGTTGTATGAAAGTGGAATTGGGGGTGTGTCTGCATTCTCTCGGTGTCCCATGTTGGTGGTTTAAAAGGTTTTGTTCTAGAAGAAAAAAAAATTCCAGCTCGGCATGCCATATCAGTTTTTTCTGAATGCAGATTCTTGACCAATTTCAGTGTTCAAGCGCAAGGCGACCATAATAAAGTGACAACATGCACAAAAGCACATTAGCCAAGGTTAAGAGAATTCCTAGACCGCGAATAATAGATTAGCACTTGAATTTAGAGATTATTACAAGTTCCGTAGAGATTCCAAAAGATTGTTTGAGTGCTTTATGTAGCAGTCCAGACAAGAATTTTGGTTAAATGACTGATGCTTGTTTAAGCAGGATATGAGCAGTTGAATATCAATAAAAAGTGATAATGATGTTGTGTAAAGAGTAGGTTGTGTTGTGTGACAAAAAAAGAGGTTGATTTTTGTCGAACATCCAGGCCTTGAGTGCATTTATCATCCTTTACTTGTAAATTTGTGTGTCATGATGCCCGTATGTCTTTGAAAGAGATATTCCATGTATTTCATACTTATCAACCAACTGCTGTAATTCAATCTTTGTATCAACTTTTCTTGTTGGGTAGGATTTTGTTGTGGAGAGACTGAACCTGATGTAGGTTGCTTAGTTGTCATGTATATTCTTGCTGCTTCAGTCAAGACCATTTTAGAGGTTGGTCATATTGTATTTTCCTGTTCAATGTGGTTGTTTTCATGAGAATTCACTCCAGTAAAGCTTTCGACCAAAATTGCTCCAAAAAATCTATGTGCCCATGTCTTTGTATCAAATCAGTGCTTGGCCTTCTAAGTGTCTCAAATAGTTCATTGTCTTGACTTAATTTAGTCAGTCAAGATATGCTTTTAAATACCCATGGAATTTTCATTTAATGTCATGTAAAGGGAGCTTTTATCACTGCATGTTTTCATTCCTTTCCAAGTTGAATCAACCTACTAATTTAGATTTTTGTGCATGAACCTTTCTAACATCAATCGGGTTCCCCGCGTTTCTCACTTCCTTATTGCCTTCTGATATCCCTTTGAACGCCTTTTTAATCATGTATGGTGCAAGTTTAAAATTCTTTGTTACGCCTTCAATAATGTGGACTGGAGCGACAAAATGATCTTCGGACATTGGTGTCAAAAGGTATCGTGATAAGTCATGTATGTCTTTGAGTTTGACCAACATATCTCTTGCTCCGCCAATATTCTGCTCCATGTGCATAATGTTTTCCTCAGTAAACTTTTCTTATTTTTTAACAAATCATTGATAAGTGCACTTTGCTTAACCATATCTTCTGCCTTGGTATTCTACTTGTGCTAACTTTTTGGATAATAGGTTTTTGAGCTGGTAATGGATAGGGAATAATGATGACATGCGAAAGGTTTTTGATATTAGGATCTTGGCATAGAGTAGGGAGATGAGGGCTCTTAGTAGGAGATTGGATTTGGAAAATGATTCACTTAGGTAGAAAGAGACCTAGAGCAACAAACAAATTCATGCAATGCACACATATCAAATAAGAAATGCATCCTATAATGCGAAGGACCGCTTGACGATTTGAAAAGTGCCTTGTGCCAGATGTATCATTTCATTTGCTAACAAAATGAGGATTCTAAAAGAGAATATTTGCATTTATCGGACAATAGTCTTTATTACAGTGGGGGGTTTGATTTTGGTAGCTATGGTGGGGGGATTTGAAAGGATTGTGGAAATGATTTGGATTTTAAGGGAGATATGAGTGTAATGTACTTAGTATCAAAAAGATGGGTAGATATGCTAAGTGTAAAATATTAGGAGATATTCCGTGTGTGAGTGAATAAAGGAGTAAGATTTTAAAATTAAATAAGAGATATAGTGAAAAAATGTTGCACAATCAAAATTAAGAATTTGGTGAGGTGACTCGTCTAGATTCGAGATGAGATTAAGAAGATTTGAACATAGAAAGAATGTATTTTGCTAGACCATTTGTCAAGGTTCCAAAAAGAGATCTTACAATTTAATTAACAATACTAGGATTATGAAATTAGTAGTGTATAAAATTGGACTAGTAATTAACTTAATAGGTGCAAAATAATTAAGGATATAAATATATATGTATATGTATATAATATTATAAGAAAAGGCAAAATACGCACATAAAATGAAATTGAGCAAATTAAATTAATTAAATATACATAGCCACGAATATTTATTAAATACTACAAATGCGCTAAATTGCACAAACAATCATAATTTTGACAAATAGCCTAAATGATGTAAAATTAAGTAATATAGACACAATTAAGTATATAAAGTATAGGTATGTAATATCACATGTAAATGCATGTCTTCTAATGCAAATTTGCTCAATCAATTAAATTGCACCTTTAATTTAAATTATAGCCAATTATAAAAAAGGAGGAACAAAATTAGGTGTCAACACTTTAGTACAAAGAAGTAATGCTTTTCCCATGAATTAGATTTCCAACAAGGACAATAAACAATCAAGTACTCACTTAGTTAGGCGTATAATGTATCCTTAGTGCTAGTAGGATATAATCTTGGATATAAGTGACTACCATCCTTCACGCCACACACTTACCTCAATTCTTCATACTTTATTCACCTCTTTTCACTTTTAAATATCAATCCCTTTTTATTTTTCCTTATTCTTTTTTGGAGTTTTCTTTCTCCTCTTTTGCTACCATAGGAAGCCTAAGGAACTTTTTTCTTCCAATCTACCAATGGTATTTACAAAGACATGGTAGAGTGGTTTTGGGCAGAATTTTGGTTGCCTATATTCCACGCTAGGTGAATCAAATCTAAGAATTAGTGCATCTTTCGTGTAGTTCATGGGAGCATATTTTTTCTTACTCCTTTTGTATTTTTATCTTTTTATTTTATTTTATATATTTCTCTTCCAAAGATAGCCAAGGCTTGATATTTCCATCAACTCCCCCAAATTTAGGTTTTTTTCCTTAATCTTAAAACTTCACTTGCCAAGGGATTTAAATCTTATAATTCAACCACCAATGAATTTATTATAGAAAAGGCTACCAAATGAAAGGCTCATAAGGCTCAAAAGGACAATGTTCTGAAGTAAAAGTTATATGAAGAGGTTTAAAAAGGGTTCCACAGATAGCCTAATATCATTTTCTAGTGCAGCACAACTCACTATTTTGCCTTGAACACAAATCTGGCAAGTTCTAGACCAAAAGTCAAACATGTGAACTCATCATCAAAGCCTCACATCACAAAAGCAAGTGGATCATTTTGAGACAAAAATATAACTCTCAATAAGCTCACTGTCTAAGGTCTAAATAGTCCACAAGGAACCATGTCAATGATTCAAAGACAATGAATAAACCTCGAGTATTCAATAAAGACCAAACAAATACAAAATGAACAATTCACAACTTGTCTCATACCATAAGAACGCAATTGAGCATGTTGGTACCTCATGAGACACCAAATCACTTTTCAAAAGGGTGTTTCATCTAAACATTCCTATTTACACTACTTGGTTCAAGAAACTACTTTCAGAAAGAACCAAGCAAAGAAAATCAAAAGTTTATTTCGAAAACAAAAATTTGGGAAAAAAACAACATAATGAACTAAAGCAAGAAAGTGAAATACACTATATACACAAAAAATGGCTCAAATTCATACATGAATAATAAGTTTCAAGTTTTCAAAATCATTTCATGTCATCAAAACCATATATGAATTTGAACCCACCCCACAACGTAAAACTCTAGCATCATCCGCGAATCGAAACAAAAAGATCAACACATGGGGTGCGGGTAGAAAGATATTGCATCTTCCACTGTCTTTCTCAAAAACTCCGCCAAAGACTTTTTTGTATCCATTTCCACTCGAATATCCTTAGGAGGCTCATCAATTGGGTGAGTACCTAATGGGAAATCTGAAGGGTCTGGATCATCAAACTCCACCATTGTGAACATAGCTACCTTTGCACCTATTTCCTCAGTGTCATCCTCTGTAGGTGGTGGTGGTTGCGAAGACTTCTCCTTCTTAGCTTCCTTTCTCTTCCTCTTTCTACTACCCTCGGGTGCCACACCATGCACTCCAAGTCCAGCCATAGCTTTCTCCAAGAACTTTTGAAACTTCTTTTTTATTCTGGTATGGTCTTTCTCAATCTCAACCACTCTTTTGCTCAAGTCTTGTATAGTCTCATTCTGCTTCTTCATTTTCTCCAGCATGGCCTTCATGGTTTCATTTATGGTGTGTATTATATCTGAGGTTATAGAAGGCTGAAGTGGTCGCGGCAGTAGTATTGTGGGAATTTTCTCAATCATAGTGTATAAATTGGCCAATTTCAAATCAACCACCTAAACCTACATATCTATGTCCAGAAGCTCATGAGGTGGTACTATGGATAAAGAAGGGATATCAAATAGTGGTGGAGCTGCAATAGCAGATGGCTCAACAATCCATCGTGGCTCAAACGTAGTGGGCTTCTTTGATATATCAGGACCCTCTATTTCATACAAGTTGAAACTCCCAATTAGTTTGATTCTCCTATCAATCATCTACTCGGAGACACGCAAACACACATAAACTCAGTTAAGATATTAGGGAAGGGAATATTTGTAGTGTCTTCCTTTGCCTCCTAGATTGATTTCATTCATCACACACCTCAATCATGATAAAGCGATCCGAATAGCACAGTTTAAGATACACTTAAGAGTCACTATTTTATGGGATTAACCTCGAACACACCACACTATCCCACCCTATAGCTTCAAAGTTTAGAGTTGGCCTCTAAATAACAGCCCTTTTTCTAATCCATGGACGAGTAAGAGACTTTGCTATAATTGTTGATAACCATGGTCTTGCACTTTCATTCAGCTCATGCTTCTCCTAATAAGATTTTGGCCTAAACTGAAGTAATGTAAAGTATTCGTTTATGTCCTTAAGATTATAACTCACCTTTTTCCTCTTAAGAGCACCTCTCATTCTCCTGAATTCATTCTCCCTATGTTGGCATATAACTCTCTTATTATTATTTTATTGCATGTCTTTGGAATTAGAGAGAAAACTTCGACCAATCCATGTCTACCATCTGTTTCAAGAACCCAAGGTTGTACTTTTCCATTTATTTTGTGCCAATTGCTCTCTCTGGTTTGAGTGACCTCTTTGTCATGCCCATGAAGTAATTACAATAAGCCTCTTCACAGTTGATGTTTTAAGTCCAGTTGTCAGGTAGACGGCAGTAGGTACTAACAAATCTCACAACTTGGACTTTTTGTATCTTAGCCACCTCTTGTTGTCTCTACCACCTTTTTTCTTGTTCATCTTCTTCATCACCTTGCCCCTCTTCATTGTCAAATCTGTCCCTTTCTCTCCTAATATGCTTGATTGAGAAGATGAGGAGGGAATAACTTAAGGTTTAGGCTCCAGCTTAGGATTATGTTCATACTCAAAGCTAATCTCCTCATCAGATGGTACATCCCTCAAGTGCCTTGCAGGGGCATCATGTATATTTTTAGCCCCCATCTTAGCTCCCCTAATCCTTTGAGCTAAAGGTATGTTATCAGAGTTGGAGCTGCTTTCCTTGTCCTCTTCATCATTAACCATGTATGCTATCTACTTTCTTCTTTTGGAAAAAGGTTTCCCAACTCCCCTCCCATGATTATGAGGTTTACTAGGTGTTCCTCTAACTCTCTTTTGGGTGTTTTTGACTTCATCTAACAGTTTTATACATCAAAACAACTCAAAACAATGTTAGCAAATTGCCTAACAGGATAGACGTTTGATTGAATTAAAAGTAAAAACCATGTTTTAGAATATATGCAAAAAGGTTGAGGCATGATACGGGGCTACATGTAGTTATATTTTAGGTACTTTTGCGGCATGTGATTTTACGTGCGTTATCTTGTAGTACTTTGAATATAATTTCTCTCACTTTGTGTGTATTTCTTTGTATGAACTAAAATTGTTGATATGAAGCCTTTTTGGCGCACAAATAGTGATATTCAAGGGTTTTGAAGTCTGAATAGAAGCCTGAGAGTCACATAAATGAAGCCGGGAACAAAGTCGAAAATTGTCAGAAAAATGGGAAGGCACACCGTGCTACACGCAGCACCCCTCGCCTTTATGAAAACCTGCATGGCGTGGACCATGTTAGAAAAATACTGGAGCTTGAACAAAACTCTAAATCAAGCAAAAATATGAAGTCATGGCATGTAGCACGCGGTGCACACAGTCTTTTTGTTCTAATCGTTTGCTGAGACGGATTTTAAAAGGGTGTTTTGGTCCATGGTGATCTTTTACACTATAAATACACCCTAAACCCCTAATAGATGTGACTTTTGGCCTAAAAAGAGAACTTTTGGAATAATTAACACCCAAAGGAGGCAAGGAAGAGAGAAGATCAAGATTCAAGGCTCTACTTCATCAAACCATCAATATCTATTGATTTTTACATGCTTATAATTTATTATTGTCTTAGAATATGACTATGAAATGCTAAATCACCCATTCGACGGTTGATTGAATCACTCCACATGCTTATGTGATTATAATGGTTGTGTTATGAATGAAACTTGTTCATTCTTTCTATCTATGTCGTTTACGAGTTTCATGCTATTAATTGGTAGGATCCCCAGTTGATTATCCCCTTTATTCTTGTGATTGCTGGGAATAGATTCATGAATTAAGGTTAAACATATAGGAGTATTTTAACCTAAAATAGAGGCATTGCTTATGTTTTCGAAATAATGAATTATAAATATTGATCCTTACATTGAACCACAAGTGTAGTTCTCCATATCTTCATTAGTTAATAGGAATAATTGATTTGTGAAAGTTATGATTATATAACAGAAGTGGGTAATTGTAAACATGGACCACTCGTTTAATAGGAAGACTCGAGGGAACTAATAAAAAAATACTTTAGCACAAGTTAGGTCTTGGAGAAATCAATCGTAGGTTTCACATCTCTTGAATTAATCTATCTTTAAGTACTTGTCATTTAATTCATTGGATAAAACAAAAATCAAAGATATAAACTCCGAAGTTGATTGCATAGGTAGTTTAGCTAGATTATTGGCTAGGAGTCGTGTTCTTTGTGGAATTCAACCTCGGGACATTAAGTACCACTATATTTGTTTTGACCACTTAGTCCCTTTAATAGGGCGCAGGTAGTGTGATCAAGGCAAAACAAAATGGCGATAACAAAAGTGGTCCATCACTTAGAAAAATTTTAGGGTGTTCCAAAAGGGCGGAAACACAACAAACATGCGGCCGTAGAGTGACTTTAAGTCCTAGGAGCACTTAATTGGGCGATAAACACTGCATATGGCCCTTAAAACTTAAGAGAGTTGTCAATTTTTACAGTTAGCCAAATTTTTCTCATTTTCGAAAGGTGGCTGCATGTTACATCCGTATAACAGACGTGCGGCATCAGAAACACTAATCTTCTATTTTTCACATAAATTGTGCGGCAAACACTAATGGCTGCACAAAAATGGCTAGAGAGCATGCATTTTGACACTTCGAAAAAATATTCTGGCATTTCAATAAGGGAGGCCACACAACAAGTAGGCGGCCGCAGACATACTTGTGTCTCAATTTGTACGAAAACTATGTAGCAAATAGTGATAGCCACACATCAATGTTCAGAGACTGCTCAAATTCACACTAGTAAAATTTTTGAGTCACTAAGAAAGGGTGGACGGACAATAGAGAGGCAGCCACAGAATCTTTTGAGCACTTCTCCTAAGTACTTGATGTAAAAATTGGACGGCCGCACATCAGACATACAGCCTCCTTATCATTCAAAATCTTAATTCAAGGTACTAGCAAGGGGAAGCTACACATTAGACATGCGGCCACACGATCATGAAGTTTGCAACTTCAAGTCATTTCTAGACAAGAACGGGCGGTCGTACGATAAGAGTGATGTGCATAGAGTTATCGTCAGCAGGGGTCCGCTAAGGCATAGTTACCCAAATCTAGTACATTAAAAATAAATCTTACATGAGTTTTTCAAGTTCTAAGTCAAATACATCTCTCTCGCTTCCTCAAGCAAATTTCAGGCTCACACATAGAGGAGTTCAAATAAGATAATCGGTAAACCTTCCCCCACCTTAGCATATTTCTTTTTTTTTTTTTTTCGTTTTTAAGTTTTAGTTATATAACTACTCTTAGAATTTAAGAGCTGAAAATTCAAAAAGAAATTGCTAATAAAAAAACTACTTACCAAGTGGATTGATATGTAAGAATTGTAGAGGTAAGATTGGGTGGGTGGTGAGCATTCCGGTGATCAAAATTTGTTGTAGGAGCCATTTTCGGTGGGGTTTTAAGTGAGCAGGATGGTAAAAGAGTCAATGTCGACCTAAGTGCCTTTTATACACACCATCTAGTCTGGTCTTTCGGGCAAAAGAGCCGCCAACACTACTAGAGTGCGGCCACACAATCATCGCCTCCCTTGTGTCTCAATTTCTCTTAAAGAGCGGCCGCACTATAGCAAAGAGTCCACAGCTTTACTTACTTATGAAATAGAAAATTTACCTTGTGTGACGTGCACTACATACAGCTCCCACAACTTCAGAGAGGTATAATTTCACACTTAGCCAAATTTTTGGCTCTTTAGAATTGAGCGGCAACACAACATCAAGGTTATCGCACTTTGTTGAAGTTGTGCCTCCTACAACTGTGCACTGCACCAAAAAGTCTAGAGAGATTTTATTTTGATATTTAGCCAAAAATTTATCCATGAAAATTGGGCAGCTGCACAACAGCACGACGGCCACATGATATTAGCTAATATATTTCTAGGGTTGCCGCACAACCTCTCACTTACTTAGACGTTTTGGATGCCTTGTTTTCTCTTTTCCTAGGTTAAGATTGAGTGATCCATACATGAAAGTACGGCTGCAAAAACATGTAATTTTTTCATATCTGCGTCTGTTCCTTCCATTAAGTCAGTTGGCACCTACATAAAAAGAAAAATAATTAGCTAAAACTTTGGGTTGCCTCCCAAAAAGTGTTTTATTTAACGTCATGGTACAACTCATATTCCTCCTCAAGGATCCATCAATACCATGAAGGCTACCATCTTGTTTCCCTCCATGATTCACCCATATTTTTCTTGTATCATTAACATTTCACCCTAAGCATCTATCCATTAGGTTCTTCCAAGTCAAGAGCTCCGTAAGGAGTGACATTTAAACTTTGAAGGGACCTCCCATTTAAGCGTAAACTTTCCAGAAAACAATTAAAGATGGTAATTGAATAAAAGCACCAAATCACATTGCTTGATTTTCTGATTCCAGATCCGCTTGTCAATGAAAATATTTCATATTCTCCTTATAAATCAAAGAAGTTTCATAGGCATGAAAACACATTTTTATCAATTTCATTCATTTGCTTCCCCTGTGTCTTTGAAGAGACATCCCAATTTATGTTCAACTTTTTCAAGGCCCATAATGCCTTACGCTCCAGTTCCATAGGGAGGTGACAAGCTTTCTCAGATGCCAACTGGTAGTGAGACATACATATATGAGTCTTATATGTCGTCCTATATGCCCATAACGTATCTTCATGCTTTCTTGCATAGTCCTTTCGATTGACAGTCACTGACTCAGCCAGATTTACTTGCTTTCTCGATTAGACACTTAAACTTGGGTGGTTGTTTGAAGATAACAAGGTGTTTCCACCTTGTGCGTCACTTCATATTTTTCTAGGAGTGAATCAAAGGCTCAATTGGGAAAGTGAGAGCCACGATCACTTATGATGGCTCAGGGAGTCCTAAATCATGAAAAATGTTCTTCTTTAGAAAGGAGGTGAAACTCTTGGCTTCATTGTTGTGCGAGGGAATAGCCTCAACCCACATGGACATATAGTCAACCGCTACAAGAGTGTATTTTATCCCACACAAACTAGGGAAAGGCCTCATGAAATCTATCCCCCACACATCAAAAGTTCCAGTTCAACAAATTGGGGTTTTGAAGCATGTCATGCTTTCTTGAAATTGTTCGCATCCTTTGGCATTGATCACAAGTTTTGGCAAATTAATGAGCATCTTTATAGAGAGAGGAAAAAACGAAACAACATTTAAGTACCTTAGTCGTCGTCCTAACACCACCATGATATCCTTCATAGAAGAAGAGTGACGTCCTTCCAAGATCACCCATTGCTCGGACTCGGCTACACACTTTCTTATTATACAATCAACACAAATACAAAAAAGGAATGGTTCATCCCAATAGTAATTTTTAGCATGCATAGCCAACTTTTTCTTTTGATTATAAGGTATATTTTTCGGGATTTCTCCACAAACCACAAAATTAGCTAACTCCAAATACCAATGGATTCCTTCCTAAGAGACGACCAATATCCTCTTATCAGAAAATAAATCATTGATTTCAGGGGTTTATTTGGTCTCCGCTCTTTCTCCAATCGGGACAAGTGGTCCGCCACTTAATTTTCGGTCCCCTTTCTATCTTTAACTTCTACATCAAATTCTTGGTGTAACAAAATTCACCAGTTCAATCTTGTTTCTATATCCTTCTTCCTCATCAAGTAACAAACTACAGAGTGGTTGGCGTACAAAATCTCCTTCGGCCCTACCTAGTAGGCTATAAAATTTTCAAAAGCAAAGACCAAGGCAAACAAGTATTTTTCTGTCACCGTATAGATGAGTTGAGCTCCGTTCATAGTATTGCTAGAATAGTAAATAAGGTGAAACATCTTATCCACCATTTGGTCCAACACGGGTCCTAAAGCCATATCATTAGCATCATACATCATCTCAGGGTAAAGTACCATATCGAACTGACTATCACTAGTACGGTGGTCAACGTCCTTCTCAACTCTTCAAAGGCATTCAAACATGCTTCATTAAAAATAAAACTGTCATCTTTCTCCAACAACTTGAATAGGAGATTAACTATCTTTGAGAAGTCCTTTATGAAACGTCGATAGAAACCCTCATGACACAAGAAACTTCTAACTCCTTTCACTGCTGTTGGAGGTGGTAATTTAGAAATCACCTCAATATTTGATTGATCCACTTCAATGCCATCCTTGAAGACATTGTGGCCCAAGACTATGCCTTTCTCAACCTAGGAAATGGAATTTTTCACAATTAAGCACCAACTTTATTTCTTCACAATGAGCCAACACATTGTCTAGAGTCTCTAATCAATGACCTAATGAATCTCCTACAATGGGGAAACCATCCATAAAGACTTGTAGGAAATCTTCCACTATATCATGCAATAAGGCAAGAATGCACATTTGTAAAGTTGCGGGAGCTTGCACAAACCAAAAGGCATTTTCTGGAATGAAAAAGTTACATATGGAAAAGTGAAAGTGGTATTTTCTTGATCATCGAGGTCGATGGTGATTTGGTTCCACTCAGAATACCCGTCAAGAAAACAATAGTAAGCCTTTCCCTCCAAGTGGTCAAGCATTTAATCAATGAATGACAATAGGAAGTGATCTTTCTGGGTGGCATTGTTTAGCTTGCGATAATCCATACATACTCTCCCCATAACCGTTCTCGTAGAAATTTGACTCCCTTTTTTTCATTTATCACCACGGTCATCCCACTTTTCTTAGGAACACATTGCACGGGAGAGACCCATTTGCTATAAGAAATATGAATAATGACTCCGGCATCTAACCACAGTATCACCTCCTTTTTCTTGAGTTGTTGCATTGGTGGATTCAAAATGCTTTGATGTTCAGAGGATTGTTTACAGTCTTCCTTAAGAATGATCTTGTATTAGCACACACCTTGGTCAATACCCCGAATATCTACAAAGGTCCATCAAAAAGCCCAAATCCTCTTCCTCACCATATTTAAAAGCTTTTTTTCATGCACAGTAGATAAGCGTGAGGAAGTAATAACTGGAAAACTAGAGTTTGCTCCAAGTAAAGCATATCTCAAGTGTGAAGGCAAAACCCTCAATTCCACTACCAGTGGCTCTTAAATAGATAGCTTTATAGGAGGTGTTTGGCCGTTCTTAAGATCAATAGGGAGCTTCTTCGAGGCATAGGGACAAGTCCCCAACCCTTCTAAGGCAAGCATACATTCTTCACACTTTTCTTATCATCAAATATCTATATTCTAAATCACAGAAGCTAAAGCATAATTTTGATCGATCATGACACTCTCATTCTCAGCCAAAGCATTTATCAAAACACCTACATATGAACATGTATCCTCCTCCATTAATTGTTTCAAAAAATTGCACTCATGAAAGACCATATTCTCATCATTGAACCAAAAAGTTAGTTGACCCCCTCCACATCACATAAAGCTCTCCCGGTGGCTACGAAAGGTTGACCAAGGATAATAAGGACTTCAAAGTGCATGGCACAATCCAATATCATAAAATCCATCAAGAACACAAAGCTACAAGCTTTACCAAGGACATCTTCCAAAACTACCATTGGCCTCTTCACTGTACGATTTGCCATATACAGCTTCATGGAGGTGGGCCTTGGGTTTTCTAGCCCCAATATCTTATACACAACATATGGCATCAAATTTATACTAACTCCAAGATCACATAAAGCTCTTTCAAAATTTATTTCTCCTATGGCACATGGAATTGTAAAAGTACCCAGATCATCCATGTTTTGTGTTACAGGTGTGGAGACAGCAGAACTACATTGGTGAGCGACCTTAATAGTTTCAAAATAACCATACTTCTTCTTTGTCACAATATCGTTCATGAATTTAGCTTCATCAGGCATTTGGCCTAAAGGATCCAACAATGGAATGTTGATAAGGGTTGTGGCTATTTTCTCCCATATATTCTTGGCATGAGAAGCTTGCCTTCATTTGCCACTTTATTGGGAAAAGGAAGGATTTTGTTTCGGAGTGTAACTTGGTTTGGGAAGGTTTTTGTTATATTCTAAGCACCTCCTATGGACACTAGAAAGGGGGGTTAAAAAGTGTCCTCCGATTTTCGTCGAAGAACCTGACTCTTAATCGCAAGAACCATGTTCTTGAATTGGTTCCTCCACGAAAAACACAAACACCAATAGAAAAAAGCGAACTAAAAGACACAGTGTTTTTACGTGGAAAACTCCTTGCTCAGGGGAGAAAAACGATGACCCACACACTAGGATTTTGAAATAACTATCCTTGCTCAAGGGAGAAAAACGACGACCCACACTCTAGGATTTTGAAATAACTTCACTAACACAAAGAGCAAGTTTAGATTACAAACTCTGCAACCAAGGGGCTACACTCTAGACCCTAATCACTCAACAAAGCTAAACTCTAGCTTTACAAAGTAATCACTCAAAGTTCACCTATTACAATGGCTTATAATATAAGCAAATAGGTAATACAATCAAAACGTACAAACTGTGACAACTACAATCAAGAACCTAAACTTATTCACTTCTTTTACTCTTGGTTTTTCACTGGTTGTCTTCAACAGTTATGTCACTTTAAGAGTCATTGAAATTTCCTTGTGTTTGCTCTCGACTCTTGTGGTGAATAACTGAGATTGGCTGCCTCAATTACTTGCTTTTATATGGGCTTTGTAACCCTAGCCGTGTTTTACTAGGAAACCTCGTAAACATAGCAAGTCAGAATTTCCCTGTGATAACTCTTATTCACACTTCAATGAATCAGCCCCGTACAACTTGTTTTAGCTGACTAGGATGCGTATAAGTTTACGCGCCACTACTCCTAGTTCCGTATGGATTTTCATTCCACAAAATATTTTCGATCATTCGTGCCCTTCTCATCAAGGACTAAGTTTTCCTAGAAATCACTAAGTCATTCGTTTATCATTCTTCAAAACATCCAGCTCAACAAATTCCCATTTTTTTATGATGACAAACAAATGTTGCCTAAGAACCTGCATATAAAAACACCAAGACACAAAAACAAAAATACACTTTGAAATAATTTAAAACGAATGAGCTAGGTCCCAAACATCCCAAAAATATTTCCTTCTTCCCCCTTTTGACATCATCGAAAAGATTCTAAATCCTGCAAGAACAAGTTAGTACAGTCCAAACTACAGCAAAAGGCAACAAGGTAACTAAGAACACAGTCAATAATCCAAGGGCACAACTAGAACCAACAATAACAAATAATAACCTAGTGATAGAAAAAGCAGTTTAAAAAAATTAATCTAGGGCACAAATACACATGTATCCCAAGTAAAGTACAAACCAAAAATAATTGTCCTAAAAGAGCATCAAATAAGGACAAGGGAAGGAATAAGGGGAGGGTTTTTACAAGGACAGGTTAAGGAATAGGCAGGCATCAGTTCTTCAGGTTGAAGTGCTTGACAAGTGCTTCAAGGCTTCTAGAGTTTTTGGCCCTTTCTACCACCAGCTCTTTCTCATGCCTTTTGCACTCAACTGTAAGGCGATCAGTTTCTTGATCCTTCACCTTCAGCTTCCTATTCAATTCTTGATATGGGAATAGTATGGAAACAAAAATTAAAGGGATAGGAGCAAGACGAGTCTTGAACTCCCTTCGAGGTAGCTACGAGGAACGGGTCTCGTAACACCCTCGAATCGTGTCAACAATAGCCAATAATAAACGGACAGTCCTCCAGAGGCACTCGGCTCTTGAAAATAGCCAGGTCAGGTGATAAGAATCAAACGCGGAAAAGTAAAAGGATAAGAACGAGACGTAACTCGATCTCTAATCCCAAGTAGCAACGAAGAACTTGTTCCGTTACACCCTGAGAGAAGGACAAGGACACCTACGCTAAGCAACTACCCTCGAGCTAACGTGAGCACGCAAGTAGAATGGTCGGGGGGGGGGGGGGAAAGGAAGTCATCTAGATCCGCTAGAAGAACAACAAGTCCCATCAAAAGGTTTCATTCAATACCAAAGAGCTATGCTCATGTTCAATATTCATCAATCATAAACTGAGTTCAAAATAGGCTAAGCATGGCTATTTATAGTGTTTCCCAAGCTTGCACAATGACTAAAATACCCTTACTAATAAGGTTCACAAAATAGGCCACGTAGGGCAAAACGGTAAAAGAAACATAGCCTTCACAGCTGGGAGGGGGTGCCTGGGGGCTGGGAGGGGCGCCTGGATTGGCCTTCAGTTGGGCGCCCAAAGCTGGGTGGGGCGCCTGGCTATGCGGGCCCCTGGGTAGGGCGCCTGGCTGGGCGGCCCGCCTGTGCATTTTGCACCTCCTATGCAGCGTGTTGGCCAGGCGGGGCGCCCGGGCTAGGTGGGGCGCCTGGCTCTGCTGTGCCTCCTTCTTCCTTAGGTGTGAGGCCTAGTGAGATTACCCGGAATGGCTTCCACTCGCTTCCTTCTTCTAGGCCTCTCTTCACCAAGTGTAAATGGACTCCTTGGATCTCCTTAGCTTGGCTCCGTGTGAAGGGTCTTGTGGAGGTTTGGTTCTTATCATCCTCCCCTTCTTGAGAAGATTTCGTCCTCAAAATTGAGGCTTCATCATCCACGACCTCGTCATCACCTACATCCAAAGGAACCAAGTCACAAACATTGAAAGTATTAGAAACTTGATACTCACTTGGCAAATCGACCACATAGGCATTGTTGTTTATCTTCGAGAGCACTTGGAATGGGCCATCTCCATGTTGTGCCAACATTCCTTTCCTAAGGTCTGGAAACCTTTCTTTCCGGAAGTGCACCCACACATAGTCACCCTTCTTGAGTTCCACCTTCTTGCGTCCTTTGTTTTTCTTTGAGGCAACCTTTGCATAGGCCTCCTCCAAATTCTTCTTTGCTTTTGCATTGAGTTCAACCAAAGCCTTGGCTCTAGCTTTAACTTCAAAATTAACAACCATTTCCCTTGGCAAAGGGGTTAGATCAAGGGGAATCAAGGGGTTAAAACCATGGACGCACTCAAAGGGAGTCATGCCAATCATGCTATGCAATGTGCGATTATAGGCAAACTCCATAAGAGGCAAACGATCAATCTAAGTCCCGGCCTTACCTCGGGTCATGGCTCTAAGAAGAGCACCCAAAGTTCGGTTTACCAGCTCAGTTTGCCCATCCGTTTGTGGGTGGTGGGACGTGGAGAACAAGAGCTTGGTGCCTAAAGCACCCCATAAAATCCTCCAAAAATGGCTTAGGAACTTAGTGTCCCTATCACTCACTATGGTTTGAGGCACACCATGCAACTTCAAAACATTATCAATAAACAAAGTAGCAACATGTTGTGCATCATCACATTTTTGCATGGGATGAAGTAAGCCATTTTGGAAAACCTATCCACAACAACATAAATGCTATCATGGCCCCCCCTAGTCCTTGGTAATCCCATACCAAAGTCCATTGAGATATCCAACCACGGACTAGTAGGTATGGGGAGAGGGGTATATAACCTATGGGGGTGGGCTTTGGATTTAGCACGCTTGCACTCAAGGCAATTCTTGCAAAACTTTTCCACTTGCACCCCCATCTTTGGCCTATGAAATTGTTCTTTAAGAATAGCCAAAGTCTTTCTTGTGCCAAAATGACCCATGAGTCCCCCGCAATGTGCCTCATGCACAAGCAACTCCCTCCAAGAGGACTCGGGTGTGCACACTCTACCATTTTTGAAGATATATCCATTAACCCATTGGTATTTCTCAACACTCTCCCCTTTCTCTACAGTGTCATGGACACTCCTTAGCTTTGGGTCATGAGCATACATCAATTTAATGCTCTCAAAACCCATAAGCTTAGAGGTGAGAGTGGTGGCTAGAGCGAACTTCCTAGAAAGTGCGTCCGCCACAACATTGTCTTTCCCTTTCTTGTATTGGATAACATAGGGAAAAGACTCAATGAATTCAACCCACTTGGCATGCCTCTTGTTTAGCTTCTCTTGGCCTCTTAGATGCTTGAGTGACTCATGGTCACTCTTGATTACAAATTCTCGAGGCCAAAGGTAGTGTTGCCAATGGGCAAGGGCTCTCACAAAGGCATACAACTCCTTGTCATATGTAGAATAGTTCAAGGAGGCCCCTTTCAATTTCTCACTAAAGTAGGCGATGGATTTGCTATCTTGCATTAAAACACCACCAATTCCCACCCCCGAGGCATCACATTCAACCTCAAATGTCTTTCCGAAGTCGGGCAATTGCAATAGAGGGGCGGTACTCAACCTACTTTTCAATTCTTGGAAGGCCTTCTCTTGAGGCTCTCCCCAAACAAAAGGTTGGTCCTTCTTCACCAATTCGGTGAGTGGAGCGGCAATGGAGCTAAAGTCTTTCAAAAATCGTCTATAAAAGCTAGCAAGACCATGAAAGCTCCTCACTTGAGTCACGGTAGTAGGAGTAGGCCAATCACGTATGGCCTCTACCTTAGACTCATCCACCTCCACTCCTTGGGCACTCACAACAAACTCAAGGAAGACTACCTTCTCAACACCAAAGGCACACTTTTTAAAATTAGCATAGAGCTTTTCGGCTCTCAACATTTCAAGCACTTGCCTAAAGTGATCAACATGGTAGTCTATTGATTTGCTATAGATCAATATATCGTCAAAGTAGACGACCACAAACTTGTTGATGAACGGCTTTAGAACATGGTTCATTAGCCTCATGAAAGTACTAGGTGCATTGGAGAGCCCAAAGGGCATCACAACCATTCATAGAGACCAAACTTGGTCTTGAATGCGGTTGTCCATTCATCACCGGGTTTCATCCGGATTTGATGGTAGCCGGACCTAAGGTCAATTTTGCTAAACACACATGAACCACTTAATTCATCTAACATATCATCAAGTCGGGGAATGTGATGACGGTACTTTACCATTATTTTGTTCACGGCCCGACAATCAACACACATCCTCCAAGTGCCGTCCTTTTTGGGAACAAGGATCACGGGTACGGCACAAGGACTCAAGCTCTCCCTCACCAAGCCTTTAGTGAGCAATTCATCAACTTTCTTTTGCAATTCTCTTGTATCCTCCGGATTGCTCCTATAGGCCGGTTTGTTTGGGATTTGGGATCCCAGGACAAAGTCGATTTGGTGTTCAATACCCCTCAAAGGAGGTAATCCATCCGGCATCTCATCCGGGAACATGTCCCCAAAATCCTTCAAGACATTCTCAAACACACTAGGCAAAGGGTTAGTCGAAAAATCACAATTAGAGTTAAGGATCATACCTTTGTGCACTAGGCATAGGAGAAACTTTATGCCATCATTTCCTCTTAGGATCTCGCCCGGTTACATCATGGCACATATGCCACCGGTAGAAGAAGAAGGTGGGATTGCCACCATGCTTTTTGACAAAGGGCTAGTCTCAATGATTGACTTGGCCTTTTCCGCCTCCCTCAACTCCCTCATCCGATTGTAGTCATCGCTCACTTGTTTGGGAGTTAGGGGCTTCAACACAAATTTCCTTCCTTCATGTTGGAGCGTGTAAGTATTGACATGTCCGTCATGAACCGCTTGTCGATCAAATTGCCAAGGCCTTCTAAAGAGAAGGTGGCAAGCTTGCATGGGCACCACGTCGAACAAGTGTTCATCCACATAACTACCCATTTTAAACTTGATCATTGCTTGCTTCACTATCTTGAGCTCCCCACATTCACTAAGCCATTGCAATCGATAGGGCTTGGGGTGTTTCACGGTAGGCAATTTCAATTGGGCTATAAGTGATTGACTCACAACATTAGTACAACTTCCCGAATCAATGATCATAGAGCATACAACACCCTTGACACGACAGCTAGCATGGAAAAGATTTTCTCTTTGCAAGGTTTCGCTATCCTCCACAATCATAGCTCCTAAGCTCCTCCTCACTACCAGAAAAGTATGAGGTTCCTCATCCTCCACCGTGTCATCTTGACCATCCTCCACTACTCCCCCATCTCCCTCTACTCCCTCATCTTCCTCCGGTTCACTCTCTTGTTCATAAGCATTTTCACCAACAACAACCATGGTCTTTTTCGTAGGACACTCCTTAACAAAGTGTCCATACCCCTTGCATTTGTGACATTGAATGGAAGAAGAAGTAGGAGTATTCAATTGGGTTTTAGAATTACCTCCAACATTGGGTGTGTACTTCTCAAACGGCTTCTTCACATCTTTGCTAGCACTTGCTCCACTAGGGCCACTTGCATTTGTGAATCTTGCATTGGGAGTAGGATTTTTCCAATCCTTTGGCTTGTTCATGGAAGTAGAAGTGTTGCTCTTGTAACGGTTGAACTTTTCTTTATCAAGCCATTGCTCGGCTTGCATAGCGGCATCAAGGACTTCTTGAAGTGAAAGATAAGATTGCAATCTCAATTGTGAAGCTATACCATAGCTCAAACCATTCATGAAACGAATCACGGCTTGCTCCTCATCTTCGGTGTCCATATCCAAGGTCATTCGAGTTCTTTCAAACTCATCATAATATTCATGCACCGCCTTGACACCTTGCTTCAACTCATAAAGTTTCTTGAGTTGCTCTTGACGATATCTAGGAGTGATGTACTTGATACTCATGATACCCTTCAAGTCATTCCAACCCACATTCACGGGGATTCCCGCTCTTCTCCTTGATCTCTTGACGGATTCCCACCAAGTAGATGCATAGGATTTAAAGGATGAAATAGCATAAGTGCCTTTCTTCTCATCGGTCATCTCATTTTTGTCAAACAATCTTTCCATGTGTAGCACCCATTCAATCTAAGCCTCCGGATCACAATTCCCTTTAAAGGTTGGGAGATTAAGCTTCACACTATTGAGGTTGGTGTTGTCACGACCTCCACGGAAAGGCTCCGGTTGGCCCCCATAGTGATCTTCATTCACACCATACTCCCTTCTAGAATTCCCACCAACATACCCCATAGGTGGCCCTCGACCTCGGCCCCTACCTCTATCCACATTTCGACCCCAATTCATACCTCGCCTCGGTTGAAAGTGATCATCAAACCCATACATGTCATCACCATAATCGGCTTCCTCCCCTTCTTGAGCTTCATCGGCTTGCTCAAGAGGTTTTACATTTCGGATGGGTCTTGGTAGTGGAATGTTTCTTGGGGGGTTGTCCAAGGTACGGGGAATGCCCGTTCGTTGGGTATTGCCCAACACTTGATCAATTCTCTCTCGATCCTCCTTTACCCGTTGTTGATTGAGCAATTCAATAACATGGCTAACTTGCTCTGGGGTAAAGTTAGGACTACTTGAGACTTCAACTTGGACACTCGGGGTCCCTTTCTCAACTTGGACACTTGGGGTCCCTTTCTCTGATCGGACATTGGAAGTCCCTCGCTCAACTAGAGCACTAGAGTTCACCCTCTCAAGGCTTTCAATCCTCAAGTTCATACTATCCAATTTGGCAAGGATAGTAGCAAGGGCACTCTTAGCAAAATCTTCTCCTTCGGTAGACATTGTACCTACACAAGTAACAAACATTAGCAAAACAACCTCACACACTCCCTCACCTGTGTTCACTCGGATCACTCGTTTAGTGGTGGTGGATATTTCACTCGACTTGCAATCCAAAAGCTTCACGTAGATGAATATCAATCCCTCAACTCAACCAAACTATTCATGAGTCAAGCACACTCCGGGGTGAGTGGAGTTAATGGGACTCAATGAACGCTAGGCACTTTGAAGTGAGGACTTGAGTTAAAAGATTCTACGCTTCTTCTTAGGATTCTACTCTCCTATCCAGGCACGAGTCACCTAAAAGCAATTAAAGCGCTAGTACTAATCAAGTAGAACGGTTACTCAAAGTAGTACTAACTAGATGTTATGCAATCAAACAAATGGGAAAACTTACGAAAATCTACCCAAAACAACACCCTCAGCACTCAGGTGGGGCGCCTGGATCTCAGGAGGGGCGCCCAAGGTTGCAGTCAAACAGGCGGGGCGCCTGGGACCTAGGCGGGGCGCCTAGGTCCAATGCAGAGAGTTGGCTAGGCGGGGCGCCTGGCCTGAAGCTCTTTCCAACTCGTTTCAAACTTGTTTCAAGTCGATTTCCAAGCCTCAAATCCGGTGTTTTCAACTTGTATTCACAATCCAATGATACCCAAAGTTGTTTTTGATCTTCCTTAACAAAACCCAATCAAATTTATATCCAAACAATCAATCAAATCAAGGTTCAAGTCAAGAAACTCAAGAACACAAGGGTTTAACAAAAGGGTTTCAACAAGGATTGTGATTCTTCAAACTTGGTGTTAAACATGTTCAAATCCCACAAAATTGGTACCAAATCATTTGTTTTTCAGTGAAGATCAATCCCCAATATCAAGCTATCAATCAAACATCCATTCAACCCAAGAATCAAGCCAAAATCATCAAGAACAAGGTTTAGCAAGGGTTTAAGGAGTTTTGGGGTTTCAATTTTTCAAACTTCGCCAATCCAAGTAATTTTGGTACCCAAGCAACGGGAATTCAATCACGATCAAGAATCCATAACACCCATATCATGAATCCAACAAACCAACAAATAACACCAAATTTATGGATTTTTTTAAATTTTCCATTTTTTTTTTTTGTAATTTTGTTTTTGCAATAACTTCAACAAGAAGAAATCTAAACAAACTAACCTAAGCACGAAGAATCAAGGGTCGGGGTTCGTTGATACCCAAACCTTGCTCTGATACCAAATTGATAAGAATCAAACGCGGAAAAGTAAAAGGATAAGAACGAGACGTAACTCGATCTCTAATCCCAAGTAGCAACGAAGAACTTGTTCCGTTACACCCTGAGAGAAGGACAAGGACACCTACGCTAAGCAACTACCCTCGAGCTAACGTGAGCACGCAAGTAGAATGGTCGGGGGGGGGGGGAAAGGAAGTCATCTAGATCCGCTAGAAGAACAACAAGTCCCATCAAAAGGTTTCATTCAATACCAAAGAGCTATGCTCATGTTCAATATTCATCAATCATAAACTGACTTCAAAATATGCTAAGCATGGCTATTTATAATGTTTTCCAATCTTGCACAATAACTAAAATACCCTTACTAATAAGGTTTACAAAATAGGCCACGTAGGGCAAAACGGTAAAAGAAACATAGCCTTCACAGCTGGGAGGGGCGCCTGGGGGATGGGATGGGCGACTGGATTGGCCTTCAGTTGGGCGCCCAAAGCTGGGAGGGGCGCCAGGCTAGGTGGGCGCCTGGGTAGGGCGCCTGGCTGGGCGGCCCGCCTGTGCATTTTGCACCTCCTATGCAGCGTGTTGGCCAGGCGGGGCGCCCGGGCTAGGTGGGGCGCCTGGCTCTGCTGTGCCTCCTTCTTCCTTAGGCGTGAGGCCTAGTGAGATCACCCGGAATGGTTTCCACTCGCTTCCTTCTTCTAGGCCTCTCTTCACCAAGTGTAAATGGACTCCTTGGATCTCCTTAGCTTTGCTCCGTGTGAAGGGTCTTGTGGGGGTTTGGTTCTTATCATCAGTTTTGGAATGAGATTCAACTAGCTCACTAATTGATTCAAGTCAAAGAAGGTTCATTCATTCAAAGAGAAATCATTTCTCAAGTTTAGTCTTCAATGTTCAATGTTAGATAAGTGAAATGAAAGCCTAAGGAAGACTTTCATAGTCTTCATCTATGTATAATGAAAGGTCTAAAATACCCTAAAAGTGGGTTTAAATAAATAAGGCCACGCAGGACTATAGTTGGAAATACACGCTAAAAGTAAAGGAGACTCCCACTGCTGGCACAGGGAGGCGGTCCGCCCACTCCCCTAGGCGGTCCGTCACTTCATAGCTTCCAAGGACCACCCCATGTAGTAGGCGCTCTGCCTCTTTAAAGGGGCGGTCCGCCTCTTTGAGATCCAGAGAGCTCTCCATTTTGTACTTAGCCAAATTTTGGCTATTTTCAAGTAGGCGGTCCTACTACTTTTTCAGGCGGTCCGCCTCTTCCTGTGGCATCTTGAAACGGCTCAAAATGGCCTTGGCAAGCTCTTCCTTAGCCTTGGACATTCCACCCTTTGTCTAATCTATGGAATGTGCCTTCAACTCTTCTTCCAAGTTATTGGTCTTTGAGGGTTGGCGTCTTAGCTCGATTTTCCCCACATCAATTCTGCATTTTCTTCATTAAGCTCTAACAGGTGCTCCAATTCCTTCACAGCTTCAACAGCTTGCTCTGAGTCGTACCCCTCACTTTCATCTTCTTGTTCTATCTTGACTTGTACTGGACGTTTGGATGCCGTTCTTTCCTTGGAGAAATCACAGGTCTTCAGAACATTCACGCCAAACATCTGATGATGTGTAGGCTGCTTTCCTTTTGCAAGGGGCACACCAAAATTTTAAACACTTGCTGCAATATGTAGGAATACACAAGAGAGTATGGCTTGTTATCTGTGTCTGCAATCCTTTTATATGTCTTATTACCAGTCCAGGCAACTTAATTTTTCTTCCTCTATCTAGCAAATCCATATAGGTCAAATCAAGAGCACATGCTTCACTATTCCTTTCTCCTCTAGGCAGCAAGAACCTGTGCACAAACTCAAATAACAGCTGATGAGCTAGTTCCATCTACTTCTTGTCAACCTTCCTCTCTTTCCTTAGTATGGGGTTGTCAGTAAACTTCTTCACCACATCCAGAGGAGTTACATCATCAGTTCTTTTGGGCCATTTCAACTTGACATACCTGCAAATCCCTTGAGTAGGCATATCAAGAATTACCCCTAACTCCTCTCTCCCAAACTCCAGCTCTACACCCTTCACCACAGAAAATACCCTTCTTCCTGCTACACTACAATTTTAATAGAACTCCTTCACTTCGTCAGCATACAAACACATATTCCCTTGTAAAGAGCTCCATCCACCCCTGGTCCTTCACCTTCTTAACCAAGGGTTTCATCTGATGCTTCTCTACATCACACAAGAACCAGCTAGCACCTAGTGTTTAGCAAAGAAAGCCACATTGTCTACTTCCTCCTGAATCTATTTTTTCTTTTTTTCTTTTCTCATCCCCACTATCAGAATCTGAATCATCTGGATCTTTCTGAGATTTGTTCTCCTTCTCACTTTCCTTAACAACTTTTCTCTTTTTAGATTTTGCAAACTTTTCAGTTTGCTGCTTCAATACAGATATGGTAGCTACTCTCTTAGGAGGTATTTGCTCTTCTCTGCTGGCAGATTCAGAACTAGCTTCATCACCTTCACTATCACTTTCATCAATTAACCTGCTTTTGCTCACACCTTTTCTCCCTATCACCAATCTCCTTTTCTTCTCTTTTATAGGATTTGTTTCACTAACAAACACTTCATCCTCTTCTTCATTCTCCAGCAACTTTTCATCCTCTTCAGCAAACTTCCTTTTAACAAATTTTTTGGAGTTTCCTCCACTCTTTTAATACATACATCTTCCACCAGAGTATCTTTCTCTTCATTGTTCTTATAATCAGTCCAATCTAATTCTGCATCGTCAGTTGCATTAGGAACTGAGGAAGACACAAGTTCTTTCTCAGATTCCTTTACAACATCAGCAGACATTTGTTCCTTTTCAACTGGACCAGTGGGCACTGCTTTCTCTTGTACTTTCTACACAGCCACTTCAACATGAGTTAGTTCTTTTTCAACTGGACCACTGAACACAACTTCCTCCTGTACCTTTTCTAAAATAGCTTCAACAAGAGTTGGTCCTTTATCAACTGGACCACTGAACTCAACTTTCTCCTGTATTTTCTCTGAGGACGTAGCATCTAAACAAGGTTCGTCAACTACGACCCTTTCGGATACAACTGACTCTTCTAACACCACTTCCACACAATCTGCACCAGTAGTTTCTTCAACCAGACTAGGAATATGAAATTTAACCCTAGGCTTAATAGGCATTTCTACCGCATTCTCTTCTAACACTTCCACATTCCCCCTATCAATTTCAGTATTAGACTCTACAGTATTCACAGTATCAACCATGCCAGTTACCAGACTCTCATTACTTAGTTTTTTGCAGGACTAACTACGGAATCAAAAATAGTAGAATCAGGTTGAGTCATATCGGGCCTTACCTCTGTAGGTTGCACTTAAGTATCACTAGGTACAACAGCCTACGCCTTTGATTTTACAGATTATTTCTTGAGTGCGTTCCTCTTTTGAAATTTCTCCCTAGCCTTAGCAATTCTTTCAGCCAAAGTTGTAGCACTTGGTTTTTTCTTCTTTGAGGATTTTTGTGAGGTTTGTTTTTAAGATGTCTTTGCTGGTGAGGTGGAGGTTGACTGTGTTGGAGACATCTTGTCGATTTCTTGGAAAGATTTTAGAAGAAAGGATGACTATCTTGCTTTGGATAGTTTGAGTGAAAGAGATTTAGAGAGAGTATTTTTTTTTTTTTTGAATGAATTTCGAGAAGAAAAAATTAAAGGGAAGACGCTGTGATGACCTAGGAAATAGGGAGTAATGATGACAATGAAAGTGGTCTGCCTTTTTGAGTTCTTAGAAAACCGGGAAATTGGTGATATGACGGTTACATGAAGGGGTTTCCAGTTCAAGAGGGGTACGTTTGATTTCTAAGAATACAACCAAAAAAGGCTTTTCTTCTAAAGTAAGGCGGTAACACATATAAGAAGGTTTTGAAGATGCACAATCAAGAACAAGTTATTTTAGTAATAGATCTAACATAAATGGCTATATGAACGTACCAAAATATAGTTTCTCATGTTGTACCTGGTTCCCTCTAAGTATTCAGTTTGTTCTTCACTGGGAACTCATAAGATATTTCACTATAGACTAAGTTAACCATGTATACTTACAAAGTATAAATTTTAGACTAGACTATAACAACAATATTCACAAGCAAAATAATAAATACTTAACTTGCCAAACCTTAGGAATCAGGTGCTGGGTCATCCATGTATTTTGGTCATCCTTAACTCCAACTTGTTCCTTTCAAATTGAACTTTGTTAATGCCTTGGTGAAGATGTCAGCAATTTGATCTTCAGTCCTGCATGAATTCATAGTAATTAGACTTTTTCCACATTATCTCTTAGAAAATAATGTCTAATATCAATGTGCTTGGTTCTCTTATGTTGGACTGGGTTCTTGGCAATATTCACAGCACTTGTATTATCACAAAAAATAGGCACAACTCCACATTTGATTCCAAAATTCTCCAGTTGTTGTTTGATCCATAGCAGCTGAGAACAGCAGGATGGAGCAGTAGAGAGGGCTACTGAGTTCTGCTTCTTTGTAGCCAAAGAAACCAGACAAGGACCTAGAAAATATGACATTCTTGACGTGCTCTTTCTATCCACCAGATGACCTGTATAATCAGTATCTGCAAAGCCAATCAACTCAAAAGTACCACCCCTGGGGTACCAAAGACATAAATTCTGAGTTCCTTTCAAGTATCTCATAATTCTTTTCACAACAGTTAAGTGTGATTCCTTTGGCTTAGATTGAAATCTTGCACAAAGTCCTACACTGTACACAATATCAGGTCGACTAGCTGTGAGATAGAGAAGAGAACCTATAATTCCTCTATACTTCCTCATTCAGATAACCATTTAAGAATGCACTCTTTACATCCATCGGATATAATTGTGAATTCCATATATGTAGCAAAGGCAATTAGCATTCTTATGGCTTCCATCCTCGCCACCGGTGCAAAAGTCTCATAATAATCAATTCCTTCCTCTTGGATGTAACCCTGAACTACCAACCTGGCTTTGTTCCCTGTAACTATGCCATGTTCATCTAATTTATTTCTGAACACCCATTTGTTTCCAATGATTGATCTGTCCTTAGGTCTCAGAACCAGATATCACACCTTGCTCCTCTCAAAATGATGAAGCTCCTCCTGCATTGCCATTACTCATTCTGGATCCTCAAGAGCTTCCTTCACATTCTTTGGTTTCATAAAGGATAGGACAGCAAAGAATGCACAGAAGTTCTTCAACGCAGAACTAGTCATAATCCCAGCATCCAACTCAGATAGCACATTTTCCAAAGGATGTGAGCTTTTGTACTTCCAGGGTCTTGACTGTATTTGGTGAGAAGAACTTGCAGCAGTACTTTGAGTAGGTCCTTCTTCCTCAGTTGGTTCATCATCCTGGTCAGTTCTACCCCCTGACATATTTACTCCTTGTTCCCCCAAATTCGATTCTTCAATTTCATCACCTGGCTCTTCCTTTCCTTCTAGATTCTTCAGGCTTTCAGCAGGATCTTCTCGTTCAAGGCCTATAGCCTGATCAACTCCTTCATTTTCAGCAACTGCTCTGTCGGATTCATCAAACACCACTTTCATGCTTTCCTCAATTGTTTGAGTTCTTTTGTCAAACACTTTATAAGCTTTACTTTGAGTGGAATAACCCAAGAATATTGTTTCATCACTTTTTGCATCAAATTTACCCAAAGCCTCCTTACCATAATTTTGTACAAAACACTTGCACCCAAATGGCCTCGAGTGAGTAATATTTTGCTTTCTTCCTCTTAGAAGTTCATAGGGGGTCTTGTTAAGAATAGCTCTTATGGAGCACCTGTTCAACAAGTAACATGTTGTGTTGACTACTTCAGCCCAGAAATTCCTTGCAAGACCACTTGATAACAACATGGTTCTTGCCATATCTTCCAGAGATCTGTTCTTCCTCTCTACAACTCCATATTGCTGTGGAGTTCTTGGTGCTGAGAAGTTGTGATCAATACTATATTTGGTACAGTAGTCAGAGAACTTAGCATTTTCAAATTCTGTGCCATGATCCGATCTGAGGCTAACCAATTCCAATCTTAATCTTTTCTATACGATCCCAGCCCATTCTTCGAAACTGTCAAATGCTTCATCTTTGGATGCTAGGAATAGAGTTCAGGTATATCTCGAGTAATCATCAACTATCATGAATCCTCCTCTACTTCTAACTCTCATCGGTCCACATAAGTCCGTATGAATCAGCTCGAGTGGTTTTGAAGTGCTCATCACTTTCTTTGACTTGAAAAATGATCTCACATGTTTCAGTTTGACACAGGCATCACACATCTTAATCTCCTCGAACTTCTTTGTAGGAAATCCACGAACCAGTTCCTTCGGTACTAGCTTGTTAAGCTGTGAAAGACTAGCATGACCCAACCTTTGTGCCACTGTGAATCACTCTCTTGAACATATAAACAAGTTAAGTTGTTCTTAGGAAGTGATCCCAATGATGCCTTGTAGACATTGTTCACTCTCTTTCCTTCCATGACCACTTCTCCACTCTGTAGGTTCTTTACAATACACCCCACAGATGAAAACTTGATTTCATTTCCTCTGTCACACAATTGAAAAATACTCAGTAGATTGTGTCTGAGACCATCAACACAATATACATTTTTAATAGCATGATCCAAGGATCTCCCAACTTTTCCTATGCCAACAATCTGTCCGCTCTTTCCTCCTCCGAAGGCTACACTGCCTCCTTGAAATGCTGCGAGTGAGAGAAAATTTCTTCTATCTCCTGTTATATGCCTTGAACACCCACTATCTAGAATCCAGTTTGTGTTGTTCCCTCTCACTCCAACCTGCAAAACAAACCAAGGGTTAGATTTAGGAACCCAGACAAGCTTGGGTCCCTTCTTATGAGAGAATGGATGAATCAAGTCCTTCTTAGCCCAATTAGGCAAAGCAAATTTTTTATTTTTAGATTTAGCATTGTTTATTTTTATGCAGTTTTCTTTCAAGGAAGACCTACATATTTGCACTTGGGATTATAGGGAGACAGTGGGTTCCTATAACCTAGACCTTTCTTTCCTTTGACTTGGTTTTAAAAAACCCAATTTATTCTCTTTGAAGATTTGTCCCACTTGGTTAATCTAGTGAATTCATAATCGGCCTTTTCAGCCTTTTCTTTAAGAATTCTGTTTTTTCACTTTCCTGACAAAGAAACTCATTTGTTCTTTTAAGCTCATTCTCGAGAAAAGTTTGAACCTCACTAATCACTTGCTTACCATTTGCTTTTTTCTTTTTATTTAGCTCAAGTTCAATTTCTGAGATCTTAAAATTAGATATAAGAGACTGTCTCTTTAGAGAAGCATTAATTTCTTCAAAGTCAGCATTTGCTTCTTCAAGGTTCTTGCATCTAGTTTTCAAGTTAAGCAAGACATCAAATAGTTTATCTTTCTTAGACTCTACCTTTTCATAGCCCTCAATTAAGGTGGCAGTTATTAGTATCAGATTGTCAGGTGAGTATCCATGTAATTTTTCTTTCAATTCTGAGAAACATACCTCAGCTGAGTGAGCAGCTTCCTCATCATCGGTTGCCATGAGAGCATCTTCTTTCTTCTGACTATTTCCACTGTAGAATTCCTTTAGTTTCTCCCAGATTTCATTGGCAGATTTACAATCTATCACCTTAGCTAGTACATCAAAATTCATTCCATTCTTCATATACAATGTAGCTTTAGCATTTTCTTGAAGCCAGTCCAAGTCTTATGGATCCAGTTCTTCTATCAGTTTTGGAACCAGGGATCCATTTGCAACTCTCTTCACAGGAATATGAGGTCCTCGTTTTACGATCAACCAAAAGCTGTAGTCTATGGCTTTAAGAAATACTTTCATTTGCTTCCTCCATCTTCCATAATTCATTCCATCAAATAAGGGAGGTCTGAATGGATTTCTTCACGCTCTCATTTCAAGTGAACCATCCCCATCTGAGTCTTCACCTATCAGTCCTGTTGACGCTAGAGGGGATTCATCCTCAGATTCCTTTTCTCCATTAGACTCACTATCAGTTGGCCCCAGGTTGCATAAAAAGCTTCTTTCCTCTTCCTTCTTTCTGCTTTGAAGTTTGGCGGACGTCTGACTTTCCTTTTTTCCTTGTCGCTGCCTTTGGAAGAATCCTTCTCCTTCTCCTTTATAGCTCAATTTTTCATCCACTCAACTTCCCACATAGGGCAATCCAACACTGCGTGATCCTTCTTGAAGCATTTAAAGCACCCTGAATAGTCTGGACTATCAACTATGTTCTTTCTCCCAGCATTATCTTTGGTGCTTTTCTTGAAACCCTTGAACTTACCCAAATTGAAATTCTGTCTGAGAGCACTAACCATAGCCGCTTCAACTGATTGTAAATCTGCGTACTCTTCAAGTTCTTCAGTTGCCTCAAGTGCGAGGGTCTTGTCCTTCTTAGCTACTAATTTGTTCTTCGACTCCTTCATCATCTCATGAGTCTTCAAACTACCCACTAGTTCTTCTAACTTGATAGATTTTAGTGGTTTTGACTCAATTATAGTTGTCATCTTTGGTTCCCAAGCATCAAGAAGAACATTTTGCAACTTTATCAACCATTTCAACTTCTGGGAGTTCCATATCCAGAGATCTCATCTCATCTGTGATGATGGTTAGCGTTGTCATCATATCTTGTATTGACTCCTTTTCACCAGTTGTGAATAGCTCAAATTATCTCTTTAGCATTCTTCTTTTAGAGTCCTTGACTTCAGTGGTTCTTTCATGAGAAACTTCCAAGGCATCCCAGATTTCTTTAGCGGTCTTGTAAGATGAAACCCTGTTGAACTCTTTAGAACCTAGTCCACAAATTACAAGCCTCTTGGCCTTGTGATTCTTTTCTATCATCTTGTAATCAGCATTAGTATACTCAGATCTTTCCTTTGGTTTAGTACGAGCAGCAGCTCCTTCACCAACAACTTTGGTCGGAGTAATATTTCTTTCAGAAACTATTATCCATAGTTTATAATCATCTACACAAATGTAATATTCCATTCTGTTCTTCCACCAAGCGTAGTATTACCTTTTGAACTGCGGAGGCCTCAGAACCGATTGTCCTTCAGTAATTGAAACGTCCTCGGTTAGTCGTTTCGGAAGATAGGAATCCGATTTGCGTGCCGATAATTTTAAAATATTCGTAATGTCCATTAGGACCTGTCTGTAAAATTTGAGCTAAATCAGACCTCGTTTGGTAGACATCGGAAGAAGGTTTAAGTTTTATTGTCGATAAATATTAAAAAGAGATTTTCGAGCTCGGTTTTGGCAAATGAGGCTCCGATTCGAAATCCGAAAGCGCCGTTAGGTTCGTATGATTATTTGTGACTTTTGTGATTTTTCGAAAGTGAATTTCGATGTTATTCGGCTAGTTTCCGCAAAAATACCGAAGATTAAATAATTTGACTTTTTTTCTATTTAAATTCGCATCTTGAGTTTTGGGAACCCGATTTGAGATCCGCCTTAGCGAGTATGCTATATATTGTATAACTTGTATGCAAAAGTTGGATTTATTTCGAGTATGGTAGGGTACCGTTTTAATTTTTACAGTGGCAGCGAATTTTAAAGGAAAAAAAAAAGACGAAAGACTAAAAGACAAAACAAAAAAAGAAAATGGAAGTGACCTTAGGGCGACATACGTACAGAAATTAGAAAATGAAGGAGAACTCGGGGACCAAGAGAAAAATGCCAGAAAATGAGAAAAGAGCCGGGAAAATAGTAGAATTTTTACCCCCAAAAAATTCAGGTAATGATCTTAATGCATTATTTGAGTTTATTACGTGTGTTTGAATATGCTTTAACGGTAAACCATGGAATATTATACATCATTTTAATAAGTTCAATTAATAGTTTAAAGGGTCAATTGGACCCCGATAATAAAATTGATTATATATTCGTACTCAGTAAGTTATGGGCAACATATAAATGTAATTTATTTAGGGTTTGGTTATGTGACCTTAAACCATGTACATAGGCCTGGCCTGCGTATTGTGTATGCGAATAGGGTATGAGGTTCCTAACTGGATTACCCTAAGACGTAAGGAATGAAGCCTTTAGCCTAATTTAACATATTTTTCCGCTTATTGAATAGAGTGGGATCGTTTGGCAATGAAACCAAAGGATAAAGCGGTTGTTGATTAGCAATGCCAACTTTTGGAAGAGTTAAGTATTTGTATCCATTTCTTTGGAGGCCCTTGGCCTTGCGGATATTCTATCACATGTTACTTACGTGTGTAGCTGCCGATAGGCGTACTCATTACGCCTTTGCTTTGAATTTACACTGTATATTATATGTTATGGCATGTTGCTGGTATTGCATTGAGCTTATGAGCATTGCACTCTAGTTTTGAGCATTGTACATACTTTCCGGTAATCGATGAGAGTCCCGAGCTGGTAAAGGTTCATTATTGCATATACTTCCCGGTAATCGATGAGAGTCCCGAGCTGGTGAAGGGTCATTATTTCATATACTTCCCGGTTGGCGATGAAAGTCCCGCAACGGTGAAGGGTCGTTATTGCATATACTTTCCGGTAATAGATGAGTGTCCCGAGCCGGTGAAGGATCATCATTGCATATACTTCCCGATTGGGGATGAGAGTCCCGCACCGATGAAGGGTTAGTATTGCATATACTTCCCGGTAATCGATGAGAGTCCCGAGCCGGTGAAGGGTCATTATTGCATATACTTCCCGGTTGGCGATGAGAGTCCCGCACCGGTGAAGGGTCATTATTGCATATACTTCCCTGTAATCGATGAGAGTTCCGAGCCGGTGAAGGATCATCATTGCATATACTTCCCGGTTGGCGATGAGAGTCCCGCACCAGTGAAGGGTCATTATTGCATATACTTCCCGGTAATCGATGAGAGTCCCGAGCTGGTGAAAGGTCATCATTACTTATACTTCCCGGTAATCGATGAGAGTCCCGAGCTGGTGAAGGGTCATCACTACGTATACTTCTCAATAATCGATGAGTGTCCCGAGCCATTGAAGGGTCATCGTTGCATATATCTCCTGGTAGACGATGAGAGTCCCGCGCCGGAGATAGGTATCAGGCATATGTAACTGCATTGCATTGTACTACATTCATCCCATCTCATTGCACCGCATACTGACTATTTTGTGTATTGTGCTGTGTTTTATGTATGTGGTATATACACTATGTCGTGGACCTATCTTAGTTTGCCTATATATTTCTGGCTCGTATTCTGGGTTGCGGGGATCGGATTGCACGCCGCAACGGTATAAGTATATGCATCGGGTTGCACGCCGCGACAGTATGAATATACGGATCGGGTTGCACGCCGCAACAGGATGAATATGTGGATTGGATTACACGCCGCAACAGGATGTATTTCTGATTGTTGATATGTTCTGGCTATCTTATGTTCCCGGTTGTTAATGTGTTTGTTATTCCATACGTGTTTCTAGTTATTATCTGGCTCCGCCTTTTCATAATTTAAATATGAGGAATTTGGTTTATCTGTTTCTTTTCTCCCTGGCTAGCTATCTTATTCTTTGAGGTGGCTAGTCTGCCCCACTTATTGAGTCCGTTTGACTCACCCTTGTTTGTTGTTTGTTTCTTGTCTATCTGATTCGTTTCGGAAGGTTCGCTCCAGGATTTAGTTCGCCACGTTGTGAACGAGCGAAGACGACTTCAGCTGTCAGGGTGAGCCAGCTTTTATTCCGGATGGCCACCAGTTTATTGGTTATCATTTTAGTTGCATTTTGCTCCCTTCAGGAGGTATCTGTCTTCTTTTTTACTCTTAGATGTCTAGTCTGGATAGCCCTAACCCTAGTATGTTGGGTAGTCGGCTGTAATTTCTTTTGTACAACTTAGAGGTATCAGTATGTCTGTGTTTTTATTTTAACTCTTGTCCTTGCCTATGAATTGTTATATTTATTTTCCTAATTTAATTGGTAAGGGTTCGCCCGACGGGTCTAGGGGAGGATGTCGGGTGCCCGCACGACTAACCGGATTTTGGGTCGTGTCAGTTGGTATCAGAGCCCGGTTTAAAGTCTATCCGGACTAAGACAGTATCTAATAGAGTCTCGCTGATGGGTACGTAGGCGTCCGTACTTATCTACGAGAGGCTATGATGGCATTTAGGAAGTTTCACTTCCTTCATTTCTGATCGTGCGTCGGTCTAGGATTCAAAAGTATTTTCGTTAATTCGTTAATTCCTTTGTGCAAATTGTGAACCTTCATCCAACGATTCAGCAAACGGTATGAATTCCAGACAAAGCAGTCTAGCCTGGGGCTAGCACTGATGAAGCTCCGAGTGTTTTTTATCGTGCTGACGATCTAGTTACGGATGTACGAGCTCGCGATGGGCAAGAGAGCAAGGCCTTGTGGTTCCCTTGGCTCTCTATGATGCTTTTACGAGAATCTTGGCAACGCAGATACCGCAAGAACCTATTATTCACTATGCAGCTTATCAGGTTGTTGTAGATGCAGACGTTCGGTATTAGGGAGCTCCGTTCCAATCCTTGATGTTGTTCCAAGATATTATGTTCCAGAGGAGCATGTGTTGTGCCTGTAGTTATTCTGGCTGGTTAGTTAGCCTGACTAATGGCTCGGTCTGAGTGCTCATAGAGGTTGCATTATTTTACGCGGTTGAACATCCTGATATTCCCAAGCAATGCATTAGATAATCCCTATGTAATTTTTTTAAAATAAAATAATGCCAGTGTATCCTTCAGGCTTTTGATTATATCAAGCGGTATGGTGTTGATTATTCTTCTTTCCAGTTTCAGGGTCCAGCCTTGGATTGGTGGACTGCTCTCTTATTAGCTAACTTGGTTCGGTTTTTCTTCTAGATTCGTGGAAAAGTTCCTTTCAAGGAGCGAGCTAGATGAAAAGTGTTGCCAGTTTGAGTGGATTGGACAGGTAACCTGTCGGTTAGCGTGTTGGTGTTTCAGAATATGAGATTGAATTCTATAGAATGGCTGGATATGCATTAGACTTAGTCCATGAGCCTTTCAAGAGATTCAAAGATTTATTGATGACCTTTCTCCTTCCTTAAGATCCCAGATGGCCCGAAAAATTTAGGTTGGGACTTCATTTGATGTCTTTGTTGATATTGTTCAAAGGTATTAGGCATACCATAAGTTAGAGCGGGTAGAGTTAGAGCGGGAGAGCAAGGGATCCCATGGCCCTAATGGGTAACCATGGTACCTCATATGGAGGTTAGAGTTCTGATTATTTTTGGAAGTCACCTTCCAGGTTATCTCAGCTTGTAGAGCATGATTCTCAGAGTGCCCGGGTAGTTCATCAAGATTAGACTCAGCTTTCTCTTTGTAGCTTTTCACAATCTGTCCAGCTCCCATATTCAGCGAAAAGGTGTTATCATTGTCGTGAGTTTGATTATCCTTTGAGGAGTTTTCCTGTTATCATTGTCGTGAGTCTGGCTATTCTTTGAGGAGTTTTCCCTTACTCCGGCAAGTAGGCAGTCGTCCTTTCTCTTGTCATCAGGCATCTGCGCAGTCGCAGGGGATTTTATTTAGATCTCAATCAGCAAAATAAATGCCACCATCCAGTAGAGGTTGAGAGTGTGGTAGCAGTGGTTCTTCAGAAAGTGATTGTCAGGGTAGTGGCTCAGGTCAGCTGTAGAGGTAGTTCTATGAACTGCTCGTCTGACGGGATGCTGAGGTATCCAATATAGTAGACCCTGAGATTTTTTTTCTTCTCTTAAATGTGAGTAAGATTTGATTCTTTCGATCGATCAGGAAATAGTGTGTCTAATAATGTTTCTATGGTTTCCTTGGATATTGTTTCTATTAAGAATCGATTGCAATAGAGGGGTGAGCATTTAGTATGATTTATTCAGGGCATTTGTGCGACCCTACTATTTTATCTAGTCTAAATATGAGAGATTTCACAGTGAGTGTCGGTATTGTCTGCTTGGCATCCTGTTGTACCACTTTCTCTTATTATGTCAAGTCAGTCGATCTCCCTTTGGAATTCAGTGTTGAAAGGATGGTGGGATTCTTATTCATCACCATCAGAAAGTGATATTCTTTCTTTCGGTGCAAAGTGATCAGTAAGTAATATTCGATCTACGTATCTTCTCTTGGCTCAAAATGCTAGTAAAGTCATATTATCCTATGAGCTCATCTGGGTTATAAAAGGGTTTTCTGGTAAATTGTCAGAGTTTCCTTCTTATTGAGAGGTTAAATTGGCATAGATGTCATTCCATAAAGCTTATTTAATGTCTATCTCTTCAATTGCAATTCTTTGGTTAGCCTGACTCGGAAGTAGTGTAGCTCTGGGAGCCAAGAAAATGAAAAGATGAGCTTTCTGAAGCTCTAATTATTTCTATCCTCGGTCCATTACCATCTCTTGTTTGTTCGGCACTGGTGAGCTTAGGCGATCAGTAGCCTCTAATGATGTTGCCTGTGTGGAGCCAGAGTGCGTGTCAAGGTAGCTGGGTAAGCGCATTGTTGTGTTTAGGACTACTAAAGGTAATGAGGGGCATCATTTGACCTTTGATTTTATCCATCATGCGGTAGTGCTTATGACAAAGATATCGAGTTGTGAACTTGGGAGTTGCAGTCGTTTGGCAACTCAAAAGGATAATTTGGTAGCTCAGGTCTGAGCCGCACTCTATTTTTAGCTATGTCTTCCTTAGTCCGGTAGACTGTGCGGGGATGATTAGTTCTATTCAAGTTAGCGGTATGAGTTAATGCTCTAAGTGGAGGAGTCTTTCTCCAATTCATACCGAATCATAATATTAAATCTCTAAGGCGTTGCTGAAGCGTAAGCTAATTCTTAGTTCCATCGGCTTGTTCTATATCGTAAAGTATATCGACGAGGTGATTTATCGGCAGAATCATGTTAATCCATCCAGAGTTTCATGTATCTTTGTTTAGAAAATATAAGAACTCTCCTCTCGTGATCGAGGAAGGATCAGGTTAGTCAGAATAAGCTGGGCAACGATGTGAGGATATTATCAAGATATATTTTACTCCAAGAGTTCGGTGTGCGTATATTCTATAATCAGAAGATAATACCCGTGGAGTAGTTTATAAAGGTCATGCAAGTTCTCTTGTTATCTACATGAATTTTTCTTTAGACTTAGGCTCGTTCGAGGACAAACGAGAGTTTAAGTGGAGAAGAATGAAACGACCTCGGTTAGTCGTTTCAGAAGATAGGACTCTGTTTGGCGAATGAGCTCTGATTCAAAATCCGAAAGTGCCGTTAGGTTTGTATGATTATTTGTGACTTTTTTGATTTTTCAAAAGTGAATTTCGATGTTGTTAGGCTAGTTTACGCTAAAATGCCTAAAGTTAAATAATTTGACTTTGTTCTATTTAAATTCGCATCTTGAGTTTTAGGAATCCGATTTGAGATCCTCCTAAGCAAGTATGCTATATATATTTTGTATAACTTGTATGCAAAAGTTGAAATTATTTCGAGTATCGTAGGATACCGTTTTAATTTTTACCATAGCAGTGAATTTTAAAGGAAAAAGAAAAAAAAACGAGAAAAGACGAAAGAATAAAAGAAAAAACAAAAAAAAGAAAATGGAAGTGACCTGAGGGCGGTGGACTTAGCATATATGCTAAGTTCTTAGCGAAAACAGAATCATACGTACAGGAATTAGAAAATGAAGGAGAACTCGGGGACCAGGAGAAAAATGCCAGAAAATGAGAAAAGAGATGGGAAAATAGTAGAATTTTTACCCCAAAAAATTCAGGTAACGATCTTAATGCATTATTTGAGTTTATTACGTGTGTTTGAATATGTTTTAACGGTAAAACTTGGAATATTATACATCGTTTTAATAAGTTCAATTAATAGTTTAAAGGGTCAATTGGACCCCGATAATGAAATTGATTATATATTCGTACTCAGTAAGTTATGGGAAAAAAATTTAAATGTAATTTATTTAGGATTTGGTTATGTGACCTTAAACCCTATACATAGGCCTGGCTTGCGTATTGCGTATGCGAATAGGGTATCAGGTTCCTAACTGGATTACCCTAAGACGTAAGGAATGAAGCCTTTAGCCTAATTTGATATATTTTTCCGCTAATTGAATAGAGTGGGATCGTTTGGCAATTGAAACCAGAGGATAAAGCGGTTGTTGATTAGCAATGCCAACTTTTGGAAGAGGTAAGTGTTTGTATCCCTTTCTTTGGAGGCCCTTGGCCTTGTGGATATTCTACCACGTGTTACTTACGTGTGTAGCTGCCGATAGGCGTACTCATTACGCCTTTGCTTTGAATTTACATTATATATTATATATTATGCCCTGTTGCTGGTATTGCATTTAGCATATGAGCATTGCACTCTGGTTTTGAGCATTGTACATACTTCCCGGTAATCGATGAGAGGCCTGAGCCGGTGAAGGGTCATTATTACATATACATCCCGGTTGGCGAAGAGAGTCCCGCACCGGTGAAGGGTCATTATTGCATATACTTCCCGGTAATCGATGAGAGTCCTGAGCCGGTGAAGGGTCATTATTGCATATACTTCCCGGTTGGCGATGAGAGTCCCGCACCGGTGAAGGGTCATTATTGCATATACTTCCCGGTAATCGATGAGAGTCCCGAGCCGGTGAAGGATCATTATTGCATATACTTCCCGGCTGGAGATGAGAGTACCGTACCGGTGACGGGTCAGTATTGCATATACTTCCCGGTAATCGATGAGAGTCCCGAGCTGGTGAAGGGTCATTATTGCATATACTTCCCGGTTGGCGATGAGAGTCCCGCACCGGTGAAGGATCATTATTCTATATACTTCCCGGTAATCGATGAGAGTCCCGAGCCAGTGAAGGATCATCATTGCATATACTTCACGGTTGGCGATGAGAGTCCCGCACCGGTGAAGGGTCATTATTGCATATACTTCCCGGTAATCAATGAGAGTCCCGAGCCGGTGAAGGGTCATCATTACATATACTTCCCGGTAATCGATAAGAGTTCCGAGCTGGTGAAGGGTCATCGTTGCATATATCTCCTGGTAGATGATGAGAGACCCGCGCCGGAGATAGGTATCAGGCATATGTAACTGCATTGCATTGTACCGCATTGCGGTGTGTACACTATGTCGTGGACCTATCTCAGTTTGCCTATATATTTCTAGCTCGTATTCTGGGTTGCGGGGATCGGATTGCACGCCGCAACGGTATAAATATATGGATCGGGTTGCACGTCACGACAGTATGAATATACGGATTGGGTTGCACGCCGCAACAGGATGTATTTCTGATTGTTGATATGTTCGGGATACCTATACGTTCTGGCTATCTTATATTCCCGGTTGTTAATGAGTTTATCATTCCATACGTGTTTCTAGTTATTATCTGGCTCCGCCTTTTCATAATTTAAATAAGAGGAATTTGGTTTATCTGTTTCTTTTCTCCCTGGCTAGCTATCTTATTCTTTGAGGTGGCTAGTCTGCCCCACTTATTGAGTCCTTTTGACTCACCCTTGTTTGTTGTTTGTTTCTTGTCTATCTGATTCGTTTCGGAAGGTTCGCTCCAGGATTGAGTTCGCCACGTTGTGAACGAGCGAAGACGACTTCAGCTGTCAGGGTGAGCCAGCTTTTATTCCGGATGGCTACCAGTTTATTGGTTATCATTTTAGTTGCATTTTGCTCCCTTCAGGAGGTATCTGTCTTCTTTTGTACTCTTAGATGTCTAGTCTGGATAGCCCTAACCCTAGTATGTTGGATAGTCGGCTGTAATTTCTTTTGTACAGCTTAGAGGTATCAGTATGTCTGTGTTTTTATTTTAACTCTTGTCCTTGTCTATGAATTGTTATATTTATTTTCCTAATTTAATTGGTAAGGGTTCGCCCGACGGGTCTAGGGGAGGATGTCGGGTGCCCGCACGACTAACCGGATTTCGGGTCGTGTCAGTAATCATAGGTGGTGCACTCATGATTTGATCCTTCTTAAGGTGTTAACCTAAGCCGAGAAGACATGCTCTGATACCAATTGTTATACTCTAAGCACCTCTTATGGACACTAGAAGGGGGGGTTGAATAGTGTCCTCCAATTTTTGCCGAAGAACCTGACTCTTAATCGCAAGAACCCTGTTCTTGAATTGTTGCCTCCACGTAAAACACAAACACCAACAGAAAACAACAATCTAAAAGACACAGTATTTTTACGTGGAAAACTCCTTGCTCAAGGGAGAAAAACGACGACACACACTCTGGGATTTCGAAATAACTTCACTAATACAAAGAGCAAGTTTTAGATTACAAACTCTATAACCAAGGGGCTAAACTCTAGACCTTAATCATTCAACAAAGCTAAACTCTAACTTTACAAAGTAATCACTCGAAGTTCACCTATTACAATAGCTTCTAATATAAGTAGATAGGTAATACAATCGAAACGTATAAACTGTGACAACTACAATCAAGAACCTAAACTAATTCACTTCTTTTGCTCTTGGTTCTTTACTGGTTGTCTTCAGCAGTTATGACACTTTAAGACTTACTAAAATTGCCTTGTGTTAGCTCTCGACTCTCGTGGTGAATAACTGAGATCAACTGCCTCAATTACTTTCTTTTATACGGGCTTTGTAACCCTAGCAGTGTTTCATTAGGAAACCTCGTAAACATAACAAGTCCAAATTTCTCTGTGATACTTTCCCTGTTCAGCACTAACTCTTGTTCACACTTCAGAGAGACAGCCCCGGCACAACTTCTTTTAGCTGACTAGGATGCGTATAAGTTTACGCGCCATTACTCCTACTTCTGCATGGATTTATATTCCACAAAATCTTTTCGAACAGTCGTGCCTTTCTCATCAAGGACTAAGTTCTTCTACAAATCAGTAAGTCCTTCATTTGTCGTTCTTCAAAAAATCCAGCTCAACAGTTTTATTTAGGTGGCAGCATTTGTTTTGGATTTGCTTTGGGTAGTATTGCCTTGGGATTAGGCCCTTGAAGGACTGTCTCATCATCAAAATGTTGTCTCATGGGATTGAATTCCTCTTCTCTCTCATCCTTAACTTGCATTACATCATACATTTCATTAGCACCACGAATATGTAACTCCACAAGAAGAGAATAATGGCTATGCTAGTGCCATTATAGCGCCACCCATTCAGTGTAATGGAACTTTCAACTTGCCGAATACCATTCTTCAAGTTCTCCAATAATAAAGGTTATATTTTTTTTAGGATTTCATATGACAATCCAAATCGACATTTCAAAGCATCCCTGGAGATTTTTCATTTTACAAGTCTTCTAATGTTTCAGATGATGCTCCCTGATTAAGAGTCCTTTCTCTATGTCTAATAGGGAAGGACTTGACTTGGTTTGGTAATTTACTAAAGAGGTTGATTCAAAGTTGGAATGAGATGGTGAAGGTTTTTTTGAATGAATATTTTCCACTGTGGGAAGATTGCCCAGTTGAGAAATGAGAGTTTGGCATTTCGATAAGAGTACAATGATCCAATGCATGAAATTTGGGAGAGGTACCAACAAATGAAAAGAGAGTGTCCAAGATATGAACTTCCGGACAAGGTTATTTTGCAAACAATTTCGTATTTGGGTATAAAGAAGTCGCACTTTTGGATTTTTTTTAAAGCTTTTGAGCTGGTGATAGCCAATTCGAGTTTCTAGAAGAAGGAGGAGCACTTAGTCACCTTTTGTATTTTGGTGGCGAAGACTCAAATCGACTTCCTACTTCTTAGGAAGAGCGATAGAGGAGTCTGTATGGGTTGTAAGGTTTTCCCAAGGGAGAATATTACAAACCAACATATGCTCTTGGTTATTGATCAAGAGATCTAGTAGATTCGACCAAAAAGTAATTGGAGGGCCTTGACCAGTGGTAAGTTCAGGAGTTGGGAGAGAAGAGAGTAGCTATGGGGGCTTGGGAGAGTAGAGGAGATGAGAACACTATGTGGTCCATGACGACGAATTGTATTAGGAGGGCAACTAAAGAGGTACTAGGAGTCTTGAAGGGTAGCCCTAGTAGACACAAATGGGACTGGTGGTGGAAAGACGAAGTCTAAGGAAAAGTGGAGGCCAAGAACGCGACCTTCCTAAAGTTAGTGGAGAGTAAGGACGAGAAAGAAAGGAAGATGAATAGGGAAATGTATAAGAATGCGAAGAAGGAAGCAAAGTTAGCAGCAACACACACTAAAACGACAGCTTTTGAAAGATTGTATTGAGAGATAGTAGACAAATATTGAGAAAAGAAGTTGTATAGGCTTGCCATGCTGAGGGAGAGATAGGCACGCGATCTAGACAAAGTAAAGTGCATTAAAGACGAAGATGACACTGTGTTAGTGGAAGAGGCTCACATTAAATAGAGATGGCAACAGTACTTTCATAGACTTTTAAATGAAGATGGGCATGCAGTATTGTGATAGGTCATTTAGAGCACTCTACAAGCTCTTGTGATTTTGGGTACTGTAGGTATATAGGATTAGAAGAGGTTCAGGAGATAATTCGTCATATGAGAGGGGAAGAGCTACCGGGCCTGATGAGATCCCAGTGGAGTTTTGGAAGGGCACAGCTATAGAAAGTTTAACCTAGCTGACTGGGTTGTTTGATGTCATGCTGAGGATAAAAAAGATGTCCAAAGAATGGACGTGGAGTACTATGATTTTGTTGTACAAGAACAAGGGTGATGTTCAAAATTGCAACAATTACAAGGGCATCAAACTATTAAGCCACACCATGAAAGTTTGGAAGAGGGTGGTTGAGAAGTGGATGTGGAACAATTTCTGAGAACCAATTCAAATTCGTGTCTAGAGATCGACTACAGTAGCCATCCACCTTCTGAGGAGGTTGATTGAGCAGTATATAGATAAGAAAAGGGATTTACATATGGTGGCCATTGACCTAGAGAAGGCTTATGGAAAAGTCCTAAGGGAGGTATTGTGGAGATGCTTGGGATCTAGAGGAGTATATGTGGCATACATCAGCACAATTAAAGACATGTACGACAGAGCCAAGACTAGTGTAAAAACAGTTGGAGCTGACTCCGATCACTTCCCAGTCGAGATGGGGTTGCATCAGGGGTCAGGGCTTAATCCGTTTTAATTTGCTCTGATAATGGACGAATTATCACGGAGAATCCAAGGAGAGGTACTGATGTTTTGCGATATTTGCCTATTTTACCTTAATATCTTCTCACATTTTGGTACTTTATGCGCTCGTTATATGTGATAATTGTGTTTCTTGTGCTCACTTATCGTATTTGTGATTTTAGGAATAGTGCGGATGAATTCGAGACAAGAACAATCAAATTAGAGTTAATAGACACATTGGAAGCTATGGTGGATGCAAGGCTTCCCAGAAAGCCCTGAAGAGTTGGAAGCTATACGGGGAGCAAGGCTTTAGCGAAAGCCTTGAAAAGTTGGAGGCTATAGTGGAAGCATGGCTTCCACGAAAGCTTTGAGGCTGACGAAACAGACGTTTTCCCAACTAGATTAGGCCTTGGTTTAGCTTATCTTAGCACTTTGTATAGATTATAAAACCTCATAATTTCGTTTTGTAAAGGGAGGTCGAATTTCTAGAGCAAGTTTTGGAGTTCTTACACCCTGAACCAAGGGTTTAATTCCTTTACTTCATCTATTACTATATTTAATCTTTCTTCCATGAATTCTTGTGTTGTTATTATGAATATGCGTAGCTAAACCTATCGTTCTAGGGTTAGATCAATTACATGAAGGTTGATGTTTGAAAGTTAATTTCTTCCTACCGTTACAGATTGTTTATTCTTTCTTGAGCCTAATTGTTTGGTTATCAGGGCCCGGTAATTGAACACTATCTACGATTCACAAGTTGAACTCGACAGAGGGAACTTGTAAATGCAAATAAGAAAGAATAGGGCTTGATAGTGAACCTCGGCATTGGGGAACTGATTTGTGGGTAGAATAGACATATACCTATTCGCCTGGCTTAGCTAAATACAGAGTTCTTTAATGCATGCATGTGATTTAATTCTATAGTAATATAGGTGTTAGAGTAGCTTGCATAGACTCGTTAAGAATCGATAGGTTTTCACGAATATAATTAACCTGTTAGTTAGCAATCTAGGAAATCAAGAAGTAGAATCAACTGGAAAACTCAACTGGATTGTTCGTAAACTCTGACCCTGGACGGTTCTCTTTTATTAATAACAACCTATAATTTGCTATATTACTTGACTTCATTTATTTGCTTTTAATTATTTCATTTAGTTGGTAAAAATCTCAATCATTGGAAAAAGATCCCTGAATAGTTTTTAGGAAATTGTTGGCTAGGATTCAGTCGTAACAATAGTCCTCGTGGGAACGATACTCAATTTATCACTTTATTACTTTTCGACCACGTATACTTGCGTGTGCGTTTGGGAGCAACAAGTTTTTGGCGCCGTTGCCGGGGAACTAAATAATTGACTGCTTTCTTTTTAGACGATTTTTTATTTTCTATTCAGGTTTAATTTTTGGTGTGAGTTTCTTGTGCTGTTTCAGGTATTAGCTTTCTCTTAACCCTTACCTGTAGGAATGGCAGAAGATCGAGCTTTAGCTGTGCGAGATGTTGCTCTTCCTAGTTTGGAGGGAGTAGCCTTGAGCATAGTTAAACCTTAAATTACTGGACATTTTGAGAATAAGTTCGGCATGATACAACTGCTACATGCGACTGGACAATATGCTGGATTACTGCGCGAGGATCCACAACAACATATCCAGAATTTCTTGGAGATTAGTGACACATACACACTAGCAGGGGTCTCAACTTACTATATTCGATTGATACTCTTTCCCTTTTCATTGATTGGGGCAGCAAAAAAGTGGTTAAAGGCTGAAAAGCCTGGGTCTATCACTACTTGGGATGCTTTAGCTAAGAAATTTTTGGCTAAATTTTATCCATCTGCAAAAACAGCTAGAATAAGGAGTGAGATTATGTCTTTTAGACAAAGAGATGGAGAATCTTTGTATTCAGCTCGGGAGAGATTCAAGTCATTGTTAAGAGATTGCCCGCAACACAACCAGTCTAATGAGGTATTGGCCCACACTTTTGTTGAAGGTTTGAATGCTCATACCAAGATCGTGGTGGATGCTGCAGCTGGAGGCCAAGTATTGGCCTTGAATTTTAATGAGATTTATGAATTACTAGATAAATTCTCTCAGAGCAATCCTGACTGGCAGGGTGATGGTAGATATGCAAGTCAAAAAGCTGCTGGAGTACTTTAATTGGATGCGGTTTCAGCATTGAATGCAAAGATGGATGCGATAGCCAACCAAATTAGCAAGCTAGCATTGCCACCAACTCAGCAACAAGTGTAATCAGTTAAAAAGGTGCAGCGGTTTCAAAGTTTTTGTGAGGTATGTGGACAAGATCATGCTACTGATGTTTGCCCCTCCAATCCAGAGTCAGTTTATTACGTGGGGAATCAAATTAGGTCTCAGGGACAGAATCAGAACCAGTTTGGTAATAGCTACAATCCTAATCCACGGAATCATCCTGGTTTCTCTTGGAGTGATAATCAAGCTGCTCAAGGTAATACAAGATCTCAGAATAACTATCAGAATTCACATCCTCAGGCTCAACCACAGCAGTCAAACAGTTCAGTTGAAGAGTTGATAAAGCAGATGTAGGCAGGTCAGCAGAGAATTATAGCTGACAATGCAGCTCAAGCACAGGCCATAAAAGATCTTACTACTTCTCAAAAAGACCTTGAACGCCAAATGGGGTAGTTAGCTGGAGCATAAAATTCTAGACCACATGGAGCACTTCTTGGTAATGTTGACTCGAATCCTAATCTAAAGGGAGTTGAGCAATGTCTTGCTATAACTCTAGTTAAGGGTGAAGAGTTGATGGCCAAAACTAAGGAGAAAGGGCAACTTAAAGTGGCGGAAGTAGAAAAAATGGAGAAAGTAAAGAAGAAAGAATAGAAAAAGGAGGCACCTCTAACACCCCCACCATTCCCACAGAGACTTCAACAATCAAAGGATGTGGCTCAATTTCAAAACTTTGTGAGGATGATGAAAGAGCTTCAGGTTAACATTCCTTTGACTGATGTGTTTGAACTGATGCCGTCATTTGTGATGTTCCTAAAAGAGATTCTAGTTAAGAAGAGAAAGCCACAAGAGATTGATACAATCGAGTTGACGGAAGAGTGCAAGACAATCCTGAGTAAATTACCTCCAAAACTTCAAGATCCTGGGAGGTTTACTATTCCTTGCACTATTGGTAGTCATAATATTTCTAGTGCGCTGTGTGATCTGAGGGCCAGCACAAATCTCATGCCTCTGTCTGTCTATAAAAGGTTAGGCCTGGGAGAAATCGAGCCTACTTCAGTTACTCTTAAGATGGCGGATGGATCACTCACTTGTCCCGATGGTAAGGTGAAGGATGTGTTGATTAAAGTTGGGAAGTTCATGTTCTCTGCTGATCTTATTATTCTAGAGTATAAAGAGGACCAAGAAGCTCCAATAATTTTGGGAAGACCATTCCTAATCACCTCGAAGGCAATTATTGACATGGAACTTGGGGAGATGAATGTGAGAGCGCATGGAGAAAAGGTTGCTTTCGAGATTTATAATGGAAAGGATCACAAGGCTAAGTTTGAGGAGTGTTCTTTGATAGAATGTGTTAGTCAAGACTCTGAGAGTAAATCGAAAGAAGTGTTTGAGCGGAATGTAGAGCAAAGTGACCACGACACAATATTGACAAGTTGAAGCAAAATTCACTTAAAGCAAGGAAGAAGACAAAAGTTTGTCATAAGAAGAGGAGACGTAAATGCTGGAAGTGAGCTTAAAAGTGTTGTCGTGCCACGACGTTAACTATGAGCTGATAGATGCTTTTTTCCAAACTTATAATGTATGCATAACTCAGATCGGACCCGGTTCTGGAGGATCGTCCAATGCCTCGACTACTTGAGTAAAGAAGCTGGTGTCTCATTTACTTTTGATCATTTTATTTACCTCTTTTCTCGAACTTTACATAAGGATGGAGTAGTTCAACTCAACAAATTAGGCAGGTTCTCGTTTATCACCAAAGGCGAGGACATTGAAGACTGAGGGTGGAATGAATGCTTTGTGTTGCTGCCCACGAGTCTTCTCTCTCCGAGGCCTAGCTTGCCGGAGAGGAAGAACCGAAAGCGTAAGTTTTTGCTTTGGTTACTTTTTTTCATACCCTTATTTGATCATCTATCCTCTGAGTATTAGCTCCATCACTTTTCAGCCAAGTCAGTTCCCATCACACCCTTTGAAAATTTGACGGCTTGGGCGCAAGCTATCATCAGGGCTAAGCCAAGAGAAGAAAGATCGTGGATAGTTTTGGCTGCATTGGACGAGAACTGATGGGCGTGCAAGCGCCACGGTGAGGCATTCCTTTTTTATGTTGATTCGTTCTCCTAAGGCTTTTTCCTCATTATCTTTAGTTTTTCTCATGTCTCCCTAGCAAGGCGATTACTGCTCCAAAAGAGAAGAAGAAAAAAGATAAGAAGAGAAAGGTCCCCGAGACAGGGGATGCTTTTAATTAGCTCGAGGATCTAGTTGGATCCTACGGAAAGAAGAAAGATAAGAAAGAAGAAAGAACTGGCCCCTCAAGGTAAACATATTCCTTTCCTCCTTCTTTATATCGAACTCTATTATCCTTTGTCGACCTTTCTTTTTTTCCCCTTTTATCATAGCTTCATAGAAAAAAAACCAATCATCAAAGAGATCCTCCGTGGCCAAACGGGACAGAGTGGAGGAGGATGTCGCCCACGAGGGGGTCACTTCCACTCGTAGAGGGTTAGTTTATGAGCTCGAAAAAAATGGAAGCTCCAAAGAAGATTGAGATTATTGACCTCGAGGCATCGGCTCAATCGCCTGATAAGGTTGAAGGAGTAACTCCCTCGTTGGCGGATAAAGGGAAAAAGGTGTATGAGACCGCTCGTGACCCGACTCCTCGAAGGCCAATCAGGTCAACTATGCTCCCTTCCGACCTTTGCCTCTTGAAAAATGATGTGGCAGTGCCCATCATCTGTAGAGGACTCCTTGTCACACCCTAAAATTTTACTAAAAATAAAGAAGGTTGTGACTTAGGTGTTTTAAAGGTACAAAATTATTGAGATTTACGGAATCGCCACTTGACATAGTTCAAAGGTGTGCCAAGTCACCAAAGAGGTACCTTAGAACACCTATGACTCGTTTAGTGGTCTGCGTCAGAGTTCCGGGTAAGGATCTCAGTTGACTCTCGGGAAGGTGTTAGGCACCCTCGAGTCCTGTGCAAGCACAATTGCTTTATTGACGCTCTTCGGGTTTGTGAATTATTGTTTGCTTGTTTCATGCCATTTTTATTTTTTCGCTTTAAGTTTTTTAATTGAAATGTCCTTTGCATTCATGGAAAACTCTACCGAAAATTAAGCACGGACACTTTGTCCGGTCGAATTCCAATATAAGTGAGTTCCACGTAAACATCGGACCTTTGTTACACTTTTATTTTTAAGTTAAAATCGTCCATTCATTCAAGTGAAGAATCGGTTAGATATAATCGTGCAAGCATCCGCTCGAGCGAAATCTTCTAACTTAATTGAGTTTCATATAAACATTCGCTCATTCATTGATGAAAACTCTATTGGAAACTAACCCCGGATACGATATTCGTTCGAATTTCCAATAAAATGAGTTTCATATCAACATTTGAGCAACTTGAATTTATTGTTTCCCCCTAAATCTGCCTAATCGTGTGAACTATCTCACTCCTGCTAATTTTACCTAATCAATTTGATATGAGTTAACTTTGGTTTCAAGCAAACATTTGAGCGTTTTATTCAGAGCCTGTGAGTTTTGCCTAATCTAAAAAAAAGGTTACTGCTGGAATGTGACTTGAACAAAATTTTCTTTTCACATATTTTCTTTGTATTAAACAGCCTCTACCCATAACTTATTTCAAAATTGTCCCAGTCTAACATGTTTCCAATTTGAGTCCTATTTAAAACTGTCCAGATTTACAAAGTTGAATACTTTCTCCCAGGTCTAGGTTTTTTCAAATTGAGTTACATCATTATCTCTAAGTCTGTCCAACACATGGTCTATTATAGCAAAATACGACCGAACAAAATGTAACAAAATGAATATTTCTTATGTTCTCATCCCAAACACAACATAAAACAGATAAGCAAACATGAGTAAATGAGCCTTAAACAGGCCAGTAATTCCTTCAAATAAATCAAGTGTATACACCATTCAAAGAAAGCTTGAGAAACTTACCTAATAGCCAACAGCTCCCAGCAACATAAATGACATACAAAGCAAACCACCAGCGATACAACATGATACAACAACAACTAGCAGCAACAACCAGCATTAACGAGCAGACCAACAGCTCCCCTCTAGCCCCCCAAAACAGCCAGCGAAACCAAGCAAAACAACCTCTGTTTTGTCTTAAACTTTAAGCACTAACAACTCTTTATATATTTTTCTCTGTTTTTTCACTATTTTCTTTTTCTATCTTTTCACTCTCTCCAATCTGAACTTTTTAGAGAGAGTAGTGTAGAAGTTTTTTTTTCAGATGTCTGTTGGTGTGTCCCCCCGTGTGTGTCTGTTGGAGTGAAATACCCTATTAAATAGAGGGACAAAAGGAAGTGAAATGTTGGGTAAAAACACAGCCATGTGCCAATGTTTTTACCCTCTAATAGTTGCTTTTTGGCATGCTTTAGACTTTAAAAAGTTGACTAAAATGCCTTCAAATGTGCTCCTACCTTTGTCTCTTGCTTGACCTTTGACTTTCATTTTTTTTTTCACTTTAAGACTAATTTAATCAAGACCAGAATTTGATTCCAAACCCACAACCATTACAAACTCAACAAAGCCAACGGACCTGCTCATTGAGTCAAAAAGCCAACTCCCAGCTTGACCAACCCAATACACAAAATGGACTTGAGAGTCCAAGAACTCAAGCACATCAGGTCCACTCTAAATGCAGCGTTCAAAAGCTCTTCTTTGACTCTTTTAACTAATTCAAAAGGGGCTCAAACCAACAGATTCCAAAGACAAACTAACGATTCACCCTAGTTATGTTTCAAACTCTTTTGAGTTCAAAATCATTTACAGATCACCTTTTAAATCTCAAATCCTAATTGATCAAACAAAGCTAATTTAGCAAGCAAAATAACCAAAAGAACTACTGAGCATTCATACTTGAACAAACAATACTCGATCTCATAGTCATGCTCAAAATAGCAGGAATCCTTTCAATAGGTTTGAACAGAACTAAGATACACACTGGTTATACAACATTTGCATTCGAACAGAGAACCTTACACTAAAGCATATTTAAGCCGACAACAACAAGAAAAGAGTTCACGTTTAAAAGAAACTAACGCAAAAAGAACACACATAATCTTGGGCAAACTCATTTTTATTGCTGGACAAACACTTCAAAATTACAAATTTTCCACGTTTAAACTTAACACGCTTTATACTAACACATAAGTGTGCAAACGGATTGGTAATACCAAACTAGGATGATATTCTACCACTAAGCAATTTTAATCAAACAATCAACACAAGGGGAAAGAGGAAGATGGACATCTTATAATCTAACACGTCTATCCGAAGCCGATGCAAATACTAAATCTGAGCTGCCACTGCCACGGCATTGCTGTCGCAGCTTCAAAAACACCATCCAGCTGTGTCACCAATTGGATTCTCCATTACTCCCTCGCTGCTAAACAATCCACCACCCTCGCTGTGTCGCCTTTGCCATTGACAAGCAGCCAATCAAAGCCAACATTCAGCTTCACCACAAACCAAACGTCACCACTGTTATGTCAAGTTCATCCTAACCTCCTGCCTCGCTCCCTCGGATCAACCAGTAACTAACAGTCACGGCCTCTCCCCTCGCATTCCAATCACAGTTAAAATCGAATCAAAACAGCCCGTCACACACCACCCACACTGCCTCAACAAAATCATCACCACCGATTGCGCTTCTCGTTTGTTTAAGCACCCAATCAAATATTTCCCAGTTCGTACGTCAAACCACCCGACCCATCGCCTTCTTCTTCTAACTGGATCGATCCCATTTGGGGTCGTTTCAGCTAGAAGAAGAAAAGAAATGGAAAGAGGAGAGGTAAAACAGCACCTACATGTAACAGTCCGCTGGAAGAAACGAAAGGGTCACCAGAAAATTTTTGCATCGCCCTTTAAAAATCCTGATCTTCGCCAAATCTTTCTGTTTTTGGGGAAGAGTCATGTTAAGCTCATCATCCTTTACCACTTCCTCTTCACCCTCAACTCACTCAACTTCCTCATCTTCGGGCTCACTTTCTTGCTCACACACCCTCCCATCATCCATGATCATCATTGCTCTACGGGTAGGACAATGTTTAGCAAAGTGATCATCGCCCTTACATTTGTAATATTGAAAAGAAGAAGCACTAGGGGTGTTTAAATGAGTCTTAGACTTACCTCTCGACTCCTTAGAATCACTCCTTGGTGGTACCTTCTCAAGGGACTTTTTCACCTCTCGGCCTCTATTAGCACCACCGGTACTTGGGCTATTCCAATCCATGTGTCGGCTCATAGGAGTAGATGTAGTATTACCTCTAGAGCTAGTAGCTTTGTCCTCTTTACTCCAATTCTTGGCTTCAATGGTAGGCATTGTATGCATCTTGGAGTGAAAGAAATATGTGCAACCTTAATTGAGAAGCCAAATCCCGATTTAGGCCATTCTTGAACTGGATTATAGCTTGCTCTTCATCTTCTCTCTCCATATCCAGGATATCTGAGTCTCCTCAAACTCCTTAAAGTATTTATCAACCAATTTGAGGCCTTGTTTCATATCATAGAGCTTCTTGAGTTGTTTTTTCCTATGCTTTGGGGTAACATACTTATCATTCATCACTTGTTTCAAATCATCCCAAGTAATGTGCTCGAGCAATCCAACTCTTCTTCTAGATCTCTTAACCGACTCACACGAAGTGGAAGCATAAGCTTCGAATGAGGCAATGGCATAAGTGGCCTTCTTCTCATCCGACATGTCATTAGTTTCAAATATCCACTCCAAACTCACCATGCAATCCAAAAACAACTCCGGATCACTAGTCCCTTTGAATGATGGGATAGTGATCTTCACACTATTCAAATTCTGGTCATGAACCCCACAGGGTGATTCTGGATAAACCCCATAGTAGCCATCATAACCATCATATTCACGCTCCAAGTTCCTCTCCACCTATCCCCCCTCGGGGCCCTCGACCTCGCCCACGATCTCCATGCATACCACGAAGCCTCCTATTCAGATAAGGTGGCTCATAGTCATCACGATCATCAACATGTTCGGGTAGCTCCCCTTCTTGAGCTACAACATCATGCTCAATGGATACCACATTCCTAAGGGGTCTCATAAGTGGTGGAACATTGACTTGGGGAATGCCCAAGTTGTATAGAACGCCCACTTGTTGGGGAATGCCCAATGCCCTATCATTACGGGCTTCCTCTTCTTCAACATCTTTTGGGACACTCGGGGTCCTTTCCTTTTTAATATTTTCAATTCTAAGACTCAGTGCGTTCACCTCAGCCAAGAGATGGGTCAAAGTGGTTTCCGGTACTTCAACGGGCTTACCTACGTCTCCGGCCATGTACCTACAAAATACAAAAGACTAAAGAAAAAGATAAGTGTAAAAATCTCACACGCTCCCTCACTCTTGAATGTCACTCGGGTACACTCAATATAGTAAGGTAGGATCACTCAGGCTTGATTCAATAAGGCTCCTCGTATTGAAAAACATCCTCAATGATCTACCAAGTCTACAAGTATCAAAGTACTCTTCGGGTAGAGTGAGTTAATGTGACTCTATGAACATACGGCTATTTGAGAGAGCACTTGAACCAAGAAACTTCTTCGAATCTTCTTTCAGTTTTCAACTCCAATCACGCACGACTTATCCTAAGAGCTCAATGAACTAGTACTAATTAAGTAGGAAAATTACTCAAGGAGTACTAGTTGGAAGTAATGCAAATAAAGAACACACAAAAACCTAGGAAATAAACTACCTCGACCCCCAAACAGGAGGAGCCGGTCCGCCCAACATGGGAGGCGGTCCGCCTGGACAATGTTCAGAGAGGGTGCTCCAACAGAGGCAGTCCGCCCAATATTTGAGGCGCTCCGCCAAGCACTGGTTCCTACAGCTTTTCAACGATGACTTTTGCGCCTTTTTTAACTAAATTTTTCCAACAATTTCAAGTTGTTTCTCAAATCCAAAGGTACCCAGAGGTGTATTCAATGATTCCTAACAATCCCCGTTAGTGTTCAACCCAAACAAATAAGAACAAGCTTTGATTTATGATTTGAAGCAAATTTTCAAAGGGATTTAGAATGGGGGTTTTGATTCTTCAAGTTTTGAATCACAACACCAAATCAAGATATAATGGTACTAGAAGAAGGGGAAAATGATATAGAACAATCCCCAATAATTTTCAACGATCGGAATCAAATCCAACTATGAATTGTAATTTTTTTTGTGTTTTTTCAACTTTTTCAATTTTTTCTTCTTTTTCTTTTTGTCAACAACAAAAACAACAATGCATCTAAAGATACGAGATAGATGAACAGGTCGAGTATTTGTAAGAACAAAACCTAGTCGTGCTCTGATACCAATTGCTGTAAGGAAAATCACGCAGAAGAAAACACGATATAAATAAAGGAAGAAGAGATAGAAAAGAGATAGGAGCAAGACGCAATTTGAACAATTTTCAAAGTAGCGTCGAGGAACTAGTCTCGACACACCTTCGAAGACGTCAAAAGATACCTATACTAAGAAAACTAACCTCAAGAGATACATGACTCTTGCAATCAAGTTTGATCAAATAGGATCGATGTTCAATTGGGTTCACCAAGTGAAATCAAGCCCACAAGGGTTTCTTCATTAAGATACTCTCAAGTTTCATGTTCAATATTCAAGATAGCATAAATGAAATAAAAGACTAAGTGTGGTATTTATAGACCTTCCACACTCTAACTAAAGTCTAAGATAGCCCCCACAAGTTGGTAAAACAATAAAAACCACGCAGGGTCAAAATAGTAATAACTAAGCCTCAAAAACTCGGAATAAGTCATGCAGCCTCCGCTTCAGGGGGAGGTGGTCCGCCCTAAATAGAGGCGGTCCACCTCAACATCTTCTGAGGGGTGTTTCATCAGAGGTGGTCCGCCCGGGCTTGAGGCGCTCTGCCCGGCCAAAGTTCAGAGAATTGCAAGTTCGATACTTAGCCATATTTTTATGATTTTCAGCACTTGTGGAGGGTAGGCGGTCCGTGCAACATGGGAGGCGCTCTGCCTGGAGTGTCCTTGGGGCGCTCCTCCCTTTAGAGAAACTATGGCATGAAGCCTTCAACTCATCTCCGAAGCGTTTGATTTTGCATCTTTTGCGCCCTTCAATCTTGGCTCTTGATGGTTGGTGCTTAGGCTCAATTTGGGCTACATCATCAATTTACTCTCACTTTAGTCATAGCTAAATTCCATTGCAATTATAAGATTAACTTTCTAAGACAAGTGAATTTGAGCAAATCCAACTAAATTTAGTCTCGTGCAAGTCCTCGTGTTCGATCCCTACTTTGACTAGGGTATTTGTGACCCCTACATGTCATTTCTCTCTCTCTCTCTCTCATAGCAATTTTATTCCAATGGCTGGTCGAGTTTAAAATCCCACTGATCTGATGGGTTTCAAAGCCATAAAAACAAGTTCACACTAGAAATTTAGGGGTGGCCAAGTCTGAGTAACCACCTCCTTGGAAGAACCCTAACCCTATTCAGAAAAGAGAATTGAATCTCACATGATTAAATAGAAAATAATGAAAAAATAGATTGGGTTACCTCATATATTTAAGCCTTGAATTATCCTTGAATTTGATGGTTGCATGCTTGAAGATTGTCAAATTTCCAATTTTGGATGGAGGAATATGAGCCGAAAAGGGAAAGAAAATTTCATGCCCTAAGTCTTTTCTTGAAAAAGATTGACCTATCTTGGAAAAGATTGTGTTTCTATGAAGCCTAACTCATTGTGCGGATAAAAGTTATATGAAGTGTGGGCTCAAAAACTTGTGTGACCCCACACAATGTGGAAGAAAATCATGGCACTTGAGTTAGAAGATGGAAATTTCTCTAAGTGTAAAGAGTTGTGCGGACCCCACAAAAATATACGTGTTCACACAAGGACATAGGGGCTGGGCCGGGATTTATATATTTGTGTGTCACCGCACAACTTTTATCTGTGCAACATTTTCCACTTGATGGAATTGTTCAAGGCTAATTAGGCAGGATGTGCGAGATGCATGTTATTATGCGGAGCCGCACACACTAATTGGGAATTAACTCTTAGAGGATCCCCTTTGTATTACACCGCACAACTTTATGTGACCGCATATTCCTACTTTTCCTACCTCGCACAATAAAAGTGCTGACTGCACAAAATTGTGCGGATGGCACTTCCTCATGTTTTTCAATACTTTTCAAGTGTTACACTTTTAGTTCGTGTTTGTTTTTAGTGATTTTTAGAGATGTTAGACATTGTTTAAGCTAAGTTTAGGTTGTGTGTGTATATATATGTGTAGAATTTGACATTACTTTCTTCATATAGGTGCTATGTCAAACAGTGTCTTCAAGTAAAGAAAATGATTGGCATCGGGGGACAAACAAAAGTCCAAAAAAGTGGTGGTAATGGTGGTTGAGGCCGATGAGGCAGTGCTGAGAAAAGAGCTTTTAGAAAGAAGAAAGTTTAGGAAGCTATCCCAAGTGAAAGGGAAAAGAGTGACTCTGCTTCTAGTCAAGAGTGAGGCTCGAGCTCTAGTTTTGCGAATAATTCTGAATTGAATGATGTATCTGAGGTGATCCAACGATACCAACAAAGGTGAAATAGTTTTACACAACCGATGCTCTGTCCATTTACAAAGAGTACACTTAGAAGAGAAATATACTTCCTGAAAAGCACCGGAACTTTTCTAAAGAAGATGAAGGTTCTCCAAAATCTATGATAACCTTGAAGTGTGTGGTTGGATGGTGATTTGCAAGTCTCCCAGGAAGTATAATACTATACTTGTGCAAGAACTTTATGCTAATGCCAAGTGTATAAACCCAAAGACAACAATGGTTGTACTACGGTAAAATGACATTTTCTTTGGATCCACTAAACTAAATTGAGCTTTGGGAGTTCCCACTCCTCATAATAAAAATCTATATACTGAAAAGTTGGGGTTGGTGGAAGAAGAAAGAACATGGATTACATCTTTGATAGCATCGTTGGGTACCACACCGGAATGGACAGCACCAAAGATCCCGATCTTTAAGAAAGACCTAAATTTGAGGCGAAGGCTTGGTTATCCCTCATAAGTAGCAGGTTGATTCCATCTAAGAATTTCACAAAGATTACAATGAGAAAAGCAATGTTGGTAGTTGCACTTACGGTTGAGTATCCGGTTGATGAGAGTACAAGTATACACATAGAGATTGAGTTGCGGATTCGACAATAATAAACAACCCTTCCATTTCCATGCTTGTTTCCAAAGCTTATCACTGATCAGGACATATCATAGATCCCACATCTTGATATTCTGAAAGTTGCCACTAAAAATTTGAAATTGCTCAAATCAAAGAAGATGGGAACCCCAATCTGGAGGGAAAAAAAGAAGGTTGGTGACACTTCTGAGTTGATCACATTCCTATGTGATGATGCCACCATCATTGGTGGTCAAGGTACTTCTGAGGCAGTTGGACATGAGCCTCCAACTTTCTCTTCGAGATCACAACTTCCATCCAAGCCACCTAATACAAGGGTACCGACTTCCGTTGTTAGGACCTCATCTATTTTACATGTCCAGGGAGTTGTCAATGCCACGGAAACAGTGGTGAGTACTATGACTAAGAAGTTGAAAAAAAGTTTGTAAGAATCATTATTCACTGCAAAGGTGTTCAAAGAGGTAATGAGGCTGTTCCATGAGACTTTACAAGAACGCTCAAAAGGAGCACAATTCTGACATGAAGAAGATGAAAAAAAAAGGGGAAGAAATTTGAGAAATGTGTGGAGAATGAGCTCCCAACTATGAAGAAAGAAGTGAAGGATCTTTCGGATGCATTTGACAAATTCCAGATGGGAGACCTTATATTTTCCTCAGGCATGGAGCAAAAGAAAAGATGCCAGAGCAATATGAGGTTGTAGATTAAAATGATAAAGACAACCTATAGGTGGAGTAGAGTCTTCAACTTAGGGGACTTATGCTCATGGAGGTGAAGGGTGCTACTGATGGCATACGTAGGGATGCCTCGAATGACGCTGATATTGAGATGATTAATTCAGATGCACGGGACCCTAATACTGAGCTGCAGGCCATTATCGAGGGTAGAGCTGAGCAGACAGAGACACAGACAAGAGCATTTCCTATACCTACTGACATAGCTTAGACCACTTCATCCCAGATTGTGACATGCACCACTTCATAGACCATAGTGGAGTAGACTTGACATAGAGCACTCTTACCTCACTCCTTTACTTTGTACTCATTATGTCTTTTTGATGTAGTCGGGACAATGCATAATTTTAATTTGGTGGTGGGGTGTTGTTTGATGAGTGAAACTGACAAATTATATTTATTGTACTTCTTTTTGTGAAAATGAAATGAATAAACTCTTATATTGTTGTCTTATGAATGTTGTATGGAAGTTGTTGGTTATTTGAATAGTGCATGTATATATATATATATATATATATATATATATATATATATGTGTGTGTGTGTGTGTGTGTGTGTGTCACTGTAGTTTTTATGATTGTACATGTGTGTTGTAGTTTGTATGGTTGATCCAAAAACAATATATAAGAGAAAAGCAACAAAACTATGTATCATTTTGTACTCTCATCAACTACGTGTGAGATGTCACTTTTCTTAGTCTGATTCACAACGATCGCGATATGTAGGCAAGCCTCATCGAGCCAGATAACCTAGGTAATTGTAAATATCATGTTAGGAGTAGCAATAACCTCTTTCGTTTTTCTTTGCTTTGGTTTTTCTTCGAGGATGCAATTAGTGAACAAAGTACTTTTAGGAGTAGTTAATCTTGTATCCGGTTAGAAATTTTTGACTTGGTTGATACCAACACACTTAAAGTTTGTATGTGAAAGCTATGCTCAATGACTGGTAAGGGTCAATTAGTTGTGAACCTTAGCTTCTTTTGGTTTTTTCCATCATGTATTGATGCCGGGCAAACTAGCTCGAGACCTTTTACGAGAAGCCAAGCCAAAGCTATACAAGACGCTCACCTACACTTGGTTTGGAGAGGCGTGGATGATGTGAGCTCGGGAGGGGACTTGAAGACAATACATTGGAGCTCAATCCATGTGGAAACAGGGCAGGAAACAGTGCAGGAAGCAGGGGAGCAAAACAGAGCAAAAACAGGGGACACCTGCTGAGCTTACTGCCTGACGAAGAGGATTTCCTCTTCGCGATCGCGTGAAGACCTTCGCGATCGCGAAGAGTATTTATTTTGTCTTCGCCTTCGCGTCACCTTGGGCGCGATCGCGACCCTCAGCTTTTAAGTGCCCTGCTAGATCGCATATACTCTAGCACGATCGCGAAGGGAACTTGAGTAGCAGCGGACCAGAATCTTGTAAACATTGTATTGGGGTGTTATAAATACACCCCTACTTCATTTATTGCTTTCTTACCTTACCTTGAACACAAAACACATTAAATGAGCTTTGCTCTTGACATTGTAACCATTTTGGCTTGAATCAATTGTATGAATCCAAGTTGCTCTTCAATCCGTCTTCGATCATTCTATTTGCTAGAGCCTCGTGTCTCTTGAGGATAGTTGCTTAGCGTCGGTGATTCTTTCCAATCGTTTGGGGTGTAACAGAACAAGTTCTTCGTTGCTACTCGAACTTTAGTGTAAGTCCCGTCTCGTTTTTATCTCTTTATCGCTTTCGTAGGTTTACCCTGCATCAGTTGGTATCAGAGCAAGGCTAGGATTGCGTTCTTACGAACCCTCGTCCTACTCTTCGTGCTTGTCGTCTTTGTTTCATGTTTATTTTCTTGTTCTTGTTCTTGTTATATTGAAAAAGAAGAAAAAAATTCAAAAACTTGAAAACCCAAAAAAAAATTTGGTAGAAATCGCTTGTTGTTACAATTTTGTTGGTGTTGATTATCGGGGATTGATTGTTTATGTAATCTCGACAATTGGGGATCAACAAAACACGTTTTGGAGTTGAAAATCAAAAGTTGGAAATTTTGAACCCTAGGTTGAGAATTTGCCAAAATTGCTAGAACTCAATTGATGTTATGAATTCTTGTGTGATTGGTATCGGGGTTTACTCCTTATAGTTTTCCCGTTGTTTTGATATCACAATAACATCATTTGGAGTCTTGGAGTGAAAATCAAAATTTTGAACTTTGAAGGTTTGGAAAATTTTTGAAGAACATGTCAAAATTCATTGAAGCAAGTTGTTTGTTAGTTGTTTGTTGGTTGTTTGTTTGATAAAACCCAGTGGGGATTGTTTACTACAGTTGTGAACACCATTTGGAAGCTTGAAAACTGAAATAAATTGAATTTGGGTTGTTTGTGTGCCAAAACTGCAGTTTTTCTGTCGAGTTTCTGGTTCTGCTGAACAGACCTGCGCGATCGCGCAAGGTCTCACGCGAACGCGCTCCTTTCTACATTATGCTCATCGCGATCGCGCCCCTCTGCACGCGATCACGAAGGGTTGCAATTTCCAGATTTTCCTGAACTGGGACAGAACATTCGCAAAGCTATCGTAACAGTTTCCAACCATCAAAGCTCCCATAGCATCATCAAATATGGTGAGTTTCTAGATCACAAACCAAAATTCATCCAATTCCAAATCCGTTTAGTGACGATTCGATCTTTGAACATTTGATCGCGTCACTTCCGGTTAGTACTTTGAGGGTAACACTTCTACCTAATTAGTACTAATCCATTGAGCGAATAGGATCCTCGTGCCTAGAAGGAGAGTAGAATTCAAAGAAGATTCGTAGTTAATTGTTTGGTTCAAGTGCGCACCAAATAGCTTAGCGTTTATCGAGTCCCATTGAATCCACTCTTCCCGAAGAGCATTTGGTTCTTGTATTACGGTTTGATCATTGAGGAGGTTGCGCAACTACGAGGAGCCCATTGATCTCAAGCTTGTGTGAACCTAACCCCAACTCGAGTGAACCCGAGCGACAAACAAAAGTGAGGAAGTGAGTGAGGACTTTTACTCTAATCTCTTTTCTTGTTTTTGATTGTTGTAGGTACATGGCGGAGGAGAAAGCAAAGAGTACCATTGAGGTTCCAACCGACGTCTTAGCTAGTTTGCTAGCCGAGGTGAAGGCCTTAAACCTTAAGATGGAAACTTTTGAAAAGGAGAGGACCCCGAGTGTCCCAAAAGATACCGGTGAAGGTACTAGTGATGATTCAATCATGAAACCGGATCAATATGCGGAGCTAGTTCGTCGACAACGGTTGAGGGATGAGGCTCTTGCTAGAGAAAGATTGTTGGGCAATCCCCAACCCTTGGGAAATCCCCAAGGAGATGTTCCATTCCTAAGGCCTCGGAGAAACATTGCACCTCTTGAGCAAGTTGATGAAGCTCAAGAAGGGGAGGGCCTCGGACTTGATGATGATTACTTTGATGCTCCCTATCCAAATAGGAGAGTGATGAATGGAGACCGAGGTGTAGATAGAGGTCGTGGGCGAGGTCGAGGACCTCCAAGAGCTTACATGGGAAGAAACTTGGGAAGGGAATATGATGATGTTGGTGATAACTATGGGGTTCAACCGGAACCGAACCGAGGGGGTCGTGACACTAATCTCAATAGTGTCAAGATCACTATCCCTCCTTTCAAAGGGGCTAGCGATCCGGAAGCATTTCTTGAATGGAAGGTCCAATTGGAGCGGGTCTTTGACACAAATGATATGACCGAGGAGAAGAAGGCCACTTATGCTATATCATCATTTGAGTCCTATGCCTCTACTTGGTGGGAATCCATCAAGCGATCAAGGAGAAGACTTGGGTTGCGGATGAACATCACTTGGGAAGAGTTGAAAGAAATTATGAACAACAAGTATGTGACTCCCAAGTATCGACAAGAGCAACTCAAAAGGCTCTATGAATTGAAGCAAGGTTACAAGTCCGTTGATTAATATTTCAACGACTTTGAGAAAAACCGGATGGCTCTTGATATGGAAACGGAGGATGAGGAGCAAGCTATCATCCGTTTCAAAAGTGGTTTGAGTAGGGAGATTGCCTCCCAATTGAGACTTCACATCTTCCACTCCTTGCAAGATGTTTGTGATTCCGTGGTTGAAGCCGAGAAATGGCTCAAAGAAGAGAAGGCTCCTCGCTATAGGAGTACTACCACTACCACTCCATCAACTCGCACCAAAGAATGGAAAAGCCCATATGCTAGTGGAGCAAGTGGGAGTCGAGAAGTGAAGAAGCCTTTTGAAAAGGCCACCCCGAGAAGCGACCACAAAGAGGTTGGAGGTATTTCTAAAACTACTTTAAATACTCCTTCTTCTTCTTCCTTCCAATGTCATAAATGTAAGGGTTACGGACACTTTGCCAAAGAGTGCCCTACCCGGAAAACAATGATTGTGATGGATGATGGGTTGGTTTATGAGGGTGAAAGTGAATCCGAGGGTGAAGTTGAAGAGGAGAGTGAGGAAGTTGAGGGTGAGGAGAGAGCGACGGAGGGGGATGATCCTAATATGTTCCTTGTGGTGTGTCGCATTTTGGGAACCATGTTGAGTGAGGAGAGGGAGGATGAACAAAGGGAGAACTTGTTCCATGCCCGTTGTAGAGTGAAGGGGCAAGTTTGTTCCATGATTATTGACTCGGGAAGTTGTGCAAATGCGGTGAGCCAATCCTTGTTCTCACAATTGAAATTGACTACCATTAAACACCCTAGTCCCTACCGTTTGCAATGGCTAAGTGAGTGTGGGAAATTGAGGGTAGTGAAGCAAGTCTTGATTAGGTTCAAGATTGGGAACTATCAAGATGAACATATGTTTGACGTGGTGCCAATGCAAGCTTGCCACCTTTTGTTTGGAAGGCCTTGGCAATACGACAAACAAGTGGTTCATGATGGCCGGGCCAACACTTACACGGTTAAGCATGAGGGAAAGAGGTTTGTGCTCACACCTTTGACCCCAAAACAAGTAAGTGAAGACTATCGGCGAATGAAAGAGTTGAGGGAAGTAGCTAAGGCCAAGTCCCCGGTTGTGGCCAAACCTTTGGCCGAGACTCCACCATCTTCCACCGGTCGCATGTGTGCCATGATGCAACCGGGTGAATATTTGAGAGGTAATGATGGCACCAAGATGCTCATATGCCTAGTGCACAAAGGTATGGTTTTAAATTCTGAAAGTGATTATTTATCTAACCCTAACCCTTTGCCTAGTGCCATTGACAATGTTTTGAAGGTCTTTGAGGACATGTTCCCGGAAGAGATGCCGGATGGATTAACTCCCTTGAGGGGTATTGAACATCAAATTGACTTTGTCCCGGGATCTCAAATTCCCAACAAGCCGGCATATAGAAGCAATCCCGAGGACACAAGGGAGTTGCAAAGGCAAATTGATGAGTTGCTTACAAAAGGCTTGGTGAGGGAAAGCTTGAGTCCTTGTGTCGTGCCCGTGATCCTCGTTCCCAAGAAGGATGGCACTTGGAGGATGTGTGTGGATTGTCGAGCGGTCAACAAGATCACGGTAAAGTATCGACATCACATACCTCGTTTGGATGATATGTTGGATGAGCTTAGTGGTTCTAGTGTCTTTTTAAAAATAGACCTTAGGTCCGGCTACCATCAAATCCGGATGAAACCCGGGGATGAATGGAAGACCGCATTCAAGACCAAGTTTGGTCTATATGAATGGTTGGTGATGCCCTTTGGCCTCTCCAACGCACCTAGCACATTCATGAGATTAATGAACCACGTGCTTAAACCATTCATCAACAAATTCGTGGTCGTCTACTTTGATGACATATTGATTTATAGCAAATCAATAGACGACCATATGGGCCACTTGAGTCAAGTGCTTGAAGTGCTACGAGCCGAAAAGCTCTATGCCAACTTTAAGAAGTGTGCCTTTTGGGTTGAAAAGGTTGTCTTTTTGGGCTTTGTTGTTAGTGTCAATGGTGTGGAAGTTGATGAGTCCAAAGTTGAAGCCATTAGAGATTGGCCTACTCATACCACCGTTTCTCATGTGAGGAGTTTCCATGGCCTTGCTAGTTTCTATCGGCGCTTTGTTAGAGACTTTAGCACCATTGCCGCACCACTCACCGAGTTGGTGAAGAAAGATAAACCCTTTGTGTGGGGAGAGCCTCAAGAGAGAGCTTTCCAAGAATTGAAAAGTAGGTTGAGTACCGCCCCTTTGCTACAATTGCCCGACTTCGGAAAGGCTTTTGAGGTTGAATGTGATGCCTCGGGGGTGGGAATTGGGGGTGTTCTCATGCAAGAAGGGAAACCCGTAGCCTACTTTAGTGAGAAGTGGAAGGGCGCAACCTTGAATTACTCCACGTATGCCAAGGAGTTGTATGCCCTAGTAAGAGCTTTGGCCCATTGGCAACACTATCTATGGCCTCGGGAATTTGTGATTAAGAGTGACCATGAGTCACTCAAGCATCTAAGAGGCCAAGAGAAGTTGAACAAAAGACATGCCAAGTGGGTGGAGTTCATTGAGTCTTTTCCCTATGTAATTCATTACAAGAAGGGCAAGGACAATGTTGTAGCCGATGCGCTTTCTAGGAAGTTCGCCCTTGCTACCACTCTTACTTCTAGACTTATGGGTTTTGAGAGTATAAAATCTTTGTATGAACATGACCCAAAGTTCAAGAGCATTCATGATGCTCTAGCGAGTGGGAAGCGAGTGGAGAAGTACCAATGGGTAGATGGCTACATTTTCAAGAAGGGAAGAGTATGTGTCCCCGATTCCTCTTGGCGAGAATTGCTAGTGCGTGAAGCACATTGTGGAGGCTTGATGGGTCACTTTGGGAGGGATAAGACTTTGGCTATTCTTATGGAGCAATTCCATTGGCCTAAGATGGGGTTGCATGTTGAGATTGCAAGCACGCCAAGTCTAAGTCGAATCCCCATGGCTTGTATACTCCTTTGCCTATTCCTACTAGCCCGTGGATGGACATTTCTATGGATTTTGTTATGGGATTTCCACGGTCTAGAGGGGGACATGATAGCATTTATGTTGTCGTGGATAGGTTCTCCAAAATGGCTCACTTCATTCCTTGTAAAAAGAGTAGTGACGCACACCATGTAGCTTCTTTGTTTATTGATAATGTGCTAAAATTGCATGGTGTGCCTCAAACCATTGTAAGTGATAGGGACACTAAGTTCCTAAGCCATTTTTGGAGATGCTTGTGGGGTGCCCTTGGCACCAAATTGTTGTTCTCTACGTCCCACCACCCTCAAACGGATGGTCAAACCGAGGTGGTGAACCGAACCTTAGGGTCTCTTCTTAGAGCTATGACCCGAGGTAAGGCCGGGACTTGGGTGGAGAAGTTACCACTCATGGAGTTTGCATATAATCGCACCTTGCATAGAATAATTGGCATGACTCCATTTGAGTGCGTTTATGGTTTTAATCCTTTGATTCTACTTGATCTTACCCCTTTGCCAAGGGAAATGGTTGTTAATGTTGAAGGTACAAGCCGAGCTAAGGCCTTGTTGGAACTCCATGCCAAAGCAAAGAAGAACTTGGAGGAAGCTTATGAAACGCTAGCCACCAAGAAGAACAAGGGGAGGAAGAAGGTGGAATTCAAGAAAGGAGATTGGGTGTGGGTGCACTTCCGGAAAGAAAGATTTCCAATGATTCGAAAAGGGAAGTTGGCACCCCGAGGAGATGGCCCGTTCCAAGTAATATCCAAGATCAACAACAATGCCTATGTGATTGATCTACCCGGTGAGTACAATATTTCAAATACTTTTAATGTTAGTGACTTGGCTCCTTGTGATGTAGGTGATGCCGTGGAGGATGACGCCTTAATTTCAAGGACGAAATCTTCTCAAGAAGGGGAGGATGTGCCGGGCAAACTAGCTCGAGACCTTTTACGAGAAGCCAAGCCAAAGCTATACAAGACGCTCACCTACACTTGGTTTGGAGAGGCGTGGATGATGTGAGCTCGGGAGGGGACTTGAAGACAATACATTGGAGCTCAATCCATGTGGAAACAGGACAGGAAACAGTGCAGGAAGCAGGGGAGCAAAACAGAGCAAAAACAGGGGACACCTGCTGAGCTTACTGCCTGACGAAGAGGATTTCCTCTTCGTGATCGCGTGAAGACCTCCGCGATCGCGAAGAGTATTTATTTTGTCTTCGCCTTCGCGTCACCTTGGGCGCGATCGCGACCCTCAGCTTTTAAGTGCCTGCGAGATCGCATATACTCTAACGCGATCGCGAAGGGAACTTGAGTAGTAGCGGACCAGAATCTTGTAAACATTGTATTGGGGTGTTATAAATACACCCCTACTTCATTTATTGCTTTCTTACCTTACCTTGAACACAAAACACATTAAATGAGCTTTGCTCTCGACATTGTAACCATTTTGGCTTGAATCAATTGGATGAATCCAAGTTGCTCTTCAATCCGTCTTCGATCATTCTATTTGCTAGAGCCTCGTGTCTCTTGAGGATATTTGCTTAGCGTCGGTGATTCTTTCCAATCGTTTGGGGTGTAACGGAACAAGTTCTTCGTTGCTACTCGAACTTTAGTGTAAGTCTCGTCTCGTTTTTATCTCTTTATCGCTTTCGTAGGTTTACCCTGCATCATGTATAGTGTATGATTTTTATGAAAGTGTCTTGCTTGATCATGAAGTGACATGGGATCCATCTAACTTGTTCCTTTTGCCAATAGAAGGGTGAGCATTTTCTTGTTATATAATTCAAGTGATGCATGGTGATCTAGAACTTGGTCTAAATATTGTGGAAGCGAAATATGAAGGATAACTTAGTGTTAGATAGGATTTAGGCCATGTTTGACCCGGTTAATCCTTTTTTAGCCTTCCAAATGAAAATAATCCTTAGTTTCTCCCTTTATTGAGCCTATAACCGTTCGTTCGGTAAACACATGTTGAGCCTAAACTAATTCTAGTGGTAAAAGCAGTAAACCCCATTTGTCCCAATCTCATTGTAGCATTGAAAGACGTGCGACTTAGAATATAAGAACTCTAAGTTTGGAGTTCACAAAAATGAGATCCTAACAAAGTGTGAAAGTTAAAAAGAAAGGAAAAAAATGAGAAAGACATGAGAAAAGAAAAGAAAACGAAAACACAAGAAAAAGAAAAAGACATGAAAAACTAGATTAATAGAAGGTGAGATCTCATTTTGGAAGCGGCATTATAAACTCAAAAACAAAATAGAGCAAAAGAAGAATCACTATTGAAAAAATCTGAAAAATTAATGTCATTCACATGCCCCACAAGCATATATTACAAGGCAAAATAAAGTCCCAAGTGATATTTTACCAAGTTTACTTCCATTACCGGAGGCGCACACATAATTCAAGCTTATGGTATCGCTAATGAACCCTATAAACGTTCATTTGTGAGTGCGAGTGATCCTTTTTGTTCATATGCTTGAAAATAAAATATCACAAAGAAATGAAAAATAATGAGTGCTTGATTCTGAGGTACACTTGGAAGAAAAAAGATTGGATGGATTGAAATGTAATGTCATGGTAAGGTAAAAGAACTATTAAGAACGCTAGTATATGTAAATCACTATTTGAAGCTAAATTGATTAATGACTATATTGTTTTTGCTTTGCGGTTGGTAATGAGATGACGGATATTTCTATACTCAAAACTAATTGTTTGAACCAAGTGCAGTCAAAGAATGCTAGTGAGCATAAAGTCTGCAATTGCATTAGTAACATAGGATATGACTATATTTTGTTTGCTTGAGGACAAGCAAGTGTTCTGGTTTGGGGATGTTGATAAGTTGGAATTTTACCAACTTAGAGATCTCTTTTATAGGAATTTTATGTAGATTTAAGCTAATTTTCTAGATAAACTTTGTGTAATGTTGCATGATTCAAGATTATAATTGATTACATAGCTTGGGGATAGCAAAATAACAAGAAAAGTGCAAAATAAGCCAATCAGACTCAAAATTAGAACTGTTGCAAAAAGAGCTAATTACCAGGAGAATAGTGTTGGGCTGCACAATATTGTAATGACTGCACAATTAAGAAAAGAGAGACATCGACACTTAACCAAGTGTGGAAGAAGTTCCAGGAAAAAGAGGAAGAAGTGCGGATTGCACAATTTTGTGTGGCTCCCAGAAACTATTCGGCAGCAAGAAAAAGTGATACGCGCACAACTTTGTTCGACCTAGCAGAAGCCTTCAGGAAACACGACTTGAAGAAGAAATGTTCGGCCTAGCACTATTTTGTGCAGCCGGACAAATTACCGAGAGTTGAAGATCTGATTGGCGGACAATGCAGTTGAAAATCAAAATGCTAAGGAAAACAAGACGTTGTGCGGGCATCACAATTTTGTGCGGCGCTTCACAATCACTCGACGAAAAAAAATTTGTGTTATTTCCTAGCACTATAGATAGAACCTCATTAAGGTTTTCACATTATCTTACATTATATTCAATCCAAAAATAAATTTCTAATAGCATAGTGGGTAATTCCTTGCTTTTGTAAGATCAACAGCAAGGGGTAATAATTTCTCTCTTAGATATATGAAAAATATGATTAGTGCTTCATTTCTATATATTGTCTTCTTGAATATTATGAATAGCTAAGCTTATCTACTGGGATTGTAAACCATACATGAGTGTGTACTTGATGGGTTGTGAAACATTATTTATGTGTAAGTTGAGATTTTTTTACTAGTTAAATGCTTAAATTCTAAGGTTGCGTGGTTGCAAACACTAATTCCATCCCCCTTTCCCTTTGTATTCACTTGATAATATAATATTAAATTTGGGTAACAACTACTTAACAAGATTTTGAGTCCTAAAGAGAATTACAATCTCGATCTGAAATAAGTGAATGAGAAATAGATATCTTCTTTCTTGGGTCATTAACAGTTACTCTTTAGGCAATCCAACAGAAGCTGAGAGATTCTCTAGGACTAGGCTTGCTAATAGTCTAGAGATATTAGTAAGTAATCAAAAGTATGACTATTTAATCAGCCTATACAACAAGACAAACCTAGTTGACAACTTCATTAAGTACATGCTTAGGTGAGGGATACAACTCTAGTTCTCTTTACCCATCTGATAATCTTCTTGAATCACTTTCAATAGTTTACAATAGACATTCTTAGGTATAGTGTGTAGTGTTACTTTAAAACAAACTTGATTAAGGGAAGTGATAAACTAAGTGAACCAAATTAGAAAATTTATAATTTAATTAATCAAGCTAGCTCTTTGTGGATTCGACTCGGACTTATAATCCGTTATATTTGCACTGACCATGTCACTCTTCTTTAATGGTAGACTTTGGATATGTCAGCAAGGAACTTTATCTTTCTTTATTGAATTTTTTGAACTCTTATAGTTGCTCCATTAAGTTATTTATTAGTCAGTTAGTTAACAAATTAGGATTATCCATTCATGAGCTATTCTTACGAGTGTTTTGATTTTATGAACTTATTACTTCTAGTTAGATGTTCTCATTGTATATGAAGATAGACGTGGTATTTTACGTTGTTAATGCATAAGAACATTGATGGTGACTAATTTAGTTGGTAGTTGGTTGGATTTTGGTATTTGCTTGAAAACAGAGAATGGTTGGATAGGCCTAAATAGGTGATACTCAACCTGATTTTTTGTAAAATACCAATAAGGCTCGGAGCACTAGCTTCTAAGTTGCGGTCACGCCCCTAAAATTGGGTCATGACATGACATATCCTTAAACCATAACATTCTTTACTCATTTATGTTCTTTCCTTTGATACATTTAGCCAAGATACAGAAACATTAGCAAGAGATTAGGCTCTAAACTGCAATTCTGCCACCACTGGTCAAAGTATTCTTGCACCCTCTTTTTTCTTATTATATATATGCAAGAAATATCCGTAAAATGTCAACGCAAAATTCCGTAGAATAAATGCGCAGAAATTGCAAAAGCTTGATTGAGAAAGGAGCATAAAATAAGGAAGGGAAGACTTAACGCAGAATAGTACTCGAATAAACTGAAAAAAAAAAAGCAGATAATATATTATGCCGAATAAGGGTAATATATAAACACGTATTTCACTTGATTGTGTGATGTTTCAACTCATATATGCAATTGAAATTTTGTGTTATATATATATATATATATATATATATAGAGAGAGAGGGGGGGGGGGGTTTGCTAACCTACTACATGGTTGTAGTTAGCAGTGTACCCACTTTTTGAATTCCTAAAATACCATTACTATCTCATTAGTAATAAGGACATTTCCATCTTTTAATCCAAGAGTGTATTAGCCCGTAACAGTTCTTTTTCTGCGGGACACTTTATTCCACTCTTTAGAGACACCGGATACTTCAGCGGACGTAACTTTCCGGTGATAATCAGAACAACTTGGCCATTTCCTTGACCTTGACTCACTAACAGAGTTACTATTTAGCTTTCAGGTCACCATCAGTGTCCTATTAAAGTTGTTTCCGGCGGATTTACTTCTCAAAGAACAGCCAAACTTTGATATTAAACTCCACTGTACTCACACTGTATCATTTCCATTAACGAAACCATATTTTTGTCTCTTTCTATCTAAAATTCTCCTCATTTATTGTTCATTGTTAACTGTTAACGATTCTTAAGAATGTCATTCCAACTCTTCAAATTTGTCAATACATAATTTTTTAACATTTAGCTTTCAATTTGTCGAATAGTAATAGGTTGAGCAAAGATTTCACTAATCAATTAAATTAATAAAATACGTGATCTTTCCCAATTCTAGTTGTTCACTAATAGATTGACAAAAGGTTTTACAAGCTTAAGTTGTAGACGGCGGCGGAAAGACCAAATGGTAACCTAGAGCAAATGGTAAAATAATCAAACTTACTTTTGGTGGAAAGACAAACATACCCCTCTCATTTTAAGCATTTGTGATGTGTAGTTAGGTTATTTTAGGAACACACACACACACACACACACACACACACATACATACATATATATATATATATATATATATATATATATATATATATATATATATATATATATATATATATATATCGAGTGTGCGCATGTGCTTATACGCAGGTGCGTGTCTAACAAGTACTTTATCAGTTCTGTTGCACTTGGTGCAGGTGAATAGAGCCAATACCCGATTTTTAATCACCTAGAATCTTTCTCTTATCAAATTGAACTTACTCACAAACAAGAAGATTCTCAATGAGGTTCAACTAAATTTTGTAAACACAGACTGCGAAGTATCGAAAAGACAAAATTTTCACGTGAAAAATTTCTCGCTCAAGGGAGAAAAATAATGAATCGAACTATGGGATTCTAAAAACTTTCACTAACGAAACATGAGTAAATTTTAGGTTATAATACTCTATAACCAAGGAACTAAACTTAAGTACATAACCAGCTTATAACAAACATGATTTTGCACCTAATACCCCTAGGCTTAAACTCTAGTTTCAAAGTACAAAGTGTTTTTCTTCAAAAGAATCTCCTATTACATGCTTCTAGACTAACAGATAGGATTACAACTCGATACCTAGCTACAAAAATCTAGAAAACCAGGAACTAACAAGAAACTCATCTTCTGCCTGGTTCTACTATCTCGATTCTGCCTTTCATCACTCAATGGTTCTCTTAATGTGTTTGATTTTTCTTTACTCTCAGAGAAATTGAAAATTTTTCAAAATCTGGTGGTTGAATCACATATACCTCTTCATTTAAATAGTCATTCATGAAGGCACTCTTGACGTTCTTCTGGTAGAGTGTGAATTCCGTGTAAGCAGCAAATACAATAAGCATTATGATGGCTTTGATTCTTACGACATGTAAAGATATTTCATCATAATCGATACCTTTTTCTTAACTGTACACTTGAACCACCAATCTTGCCTTATTTTTTTCTCACAATTCCATGTTCATCAAGTTGTTCGTAAAGATCCTAAAATTCCAACATAAATCATGTCGTGTGGTCTAGGAACTAGTTGCCAGACTTTTCTCCTTTCAAATTGATGAATTTCCTCTTGCATAGCAATTTGCCAATCAAGATCTTTAAGAGATTTATGTACATTTTTAGGTTCAACCAATGACAAGAATGAAAGGAATGCACACAAGTTTTTTTGTCCACCCCTTGTTATTATTCCAGAATTCAGGTCTAAGATCATGTTCTCCAAGGGATGAGAACTCTGATAGATCTAAGACTGAGAGTTTCCATTAGAGGGACCTTGCGATTTACCAGATCCATCAATATTATCAAAGTCCTGCTCAATGGTTTCCCTTTACTGATTGCCTCAAGACTCTCACGTATTCAAAGTTGGTTCTTTGTCATCTACAACATCTTGAGGTTCACCTAAACCTTTGGAATATCCTTCTCTTGCTAGTTCAATGTCCTGATCATCATCTTGCACACATTTGTCAGCTATGCAAGTTGTCGGAATCATCAAAGATGACATGCATACTTTCTTCTACACACATATAGTTCTTTTATTGTAAACTTTATATGTTTTACTATGTGGTAATTATCCTAATAAAATTCCCTACTCACTATGAGCATCAAATTTCCCTAGATCTTCCTCCCATTATTATGGACGAAACACTTACAACCAAAAGCCTTAAGGTGCTTACTCCTGAGTTTCTTTGCTTTAGGTAATTCATATGGAGTTTTCTCAAGAATGACACGGATTGAGCAACTATTCAAAAGATAACATGCATGTTAACATCCTCAGCCTAAAAACTCTTTGATAGACCACTAGCAATTAATTTTGTCCTAGCTATGTCTTCTACTGATTTATTTTTCCTTTCAACCACCTTTTTTTTTTTTTTTTAGTTCTGGGTGCTTAAAAATTATGATCTAATACATGCTTATTACAAAATTCAGAAAATCTAATATTTATAAATTCAGTATTATGGTTGAACCTAATGCATGCAAGTTAAATGCATAGTTTCCTTCTTATCATTTTTATGTGTGCATGAAACTAATCGAAGGCTTCATCTTTTAATGCTAAGAACAAGATCCATGTGTACATGGAGTAGTCATCTACCATGATAAGTACAGACCTCTTACCTCCCCTTGTTCTGACTCTAATGAAATTGTGAAGATCCATATGGACCAGTTCCAGTGATAACTTTGTTTTACTTGAATGATATTCTTCAGGTCCTTGGGCATCAATTTACTCAAATGAGTTAAACTTGCATGACCTAATCTTTTGTGCCATAAGAGTGTGTCAATTTCAAGAACATTCAAACAAGTTAGGTTATTTTTAGGAAGTGAAATAGGTGTAGCTTTGTAAACATCATTACTCTCTTCCCATCCATAACTACTTCACTAGATTATAGGTTCTTAACAGTATAGCCTACAGAGATGAAACTAACTTCACTACCTTTGTCACACAGTTGAGAAATGCTTAGAAAATTATGCTTCAAACCATCCACACAATAGATATTTTCAATTGCGCAGGTAAGAAACTTACATATTTTTTCAGTTCCAACAATCTCACCTTTCTTACCTCCTCATATTGCCACACTACCACCTTTTACAACAATTGAATACATCTTTTCAAATATGTCCTAAAATGATTTGAAGCATCTTTTCACAGATAGTTGTCTTACAAAAGGCATACTAAATTTTGAATCACTCAAAATAAATCCAACATTATATTATAAGTCCCCACAAATCATCAATACACTATGTTTTTTTCAGATGACAATGTTACCGTGCAGACATGAATTAAAATTTTTTGGCCCATCAACCACTTATTTGAAGATTGTTACAAAAATTAAGGAGTCATGACTCTGCCAATCAATCACTCATATAATCTGGTTAAGTTCGAGAAATGAACAACTACTTCTCTTCTTGCGATTTTATAAGCTACCTTTTTGTTATGTCTTAGGCTTTTAGGAACAATTTGGCCAACATTCTAATTAGGAAAATACATAAGTTATCGCTAATAATATCCGAAAAAGTTATTTACACACCTTAATTTTATGAGAATCTTATCATATCTTTATTTATAGTTAGAGCCGTCAATATGGGCTTGGTCTGTTGGGCCAGTCCAATCCAGTTTGTGATTTGATAAGGCTGGACTAAGCTTCCTTCTAGGGGATAATTACACTAAAAGATAAGCAAAAGACGAAAATTATCAAAAATGATCCATATTTCCGAATCTTACTGACCTGCCACTCTTTTCCCAAGATAGCAGTCTGCCGCAAGTTTATACAATTTTATACAAATTTATGCACGTGTGTAAAATTTTATAAATTTGTATAAGTGTGTATATGCGAGTGAATAAATCTGTATATTAAGGATGTTTATATGAATTTTTACTTTTTTTGTGTATATTTTTGTGTTTCTCTCATTGCTACGCATTTATCAATGTATATTCATGTATAAATTTATGTTTTGGGGGAGATTTGTGTGTATAAACTTGTCCAAAACAATGATTTAGACACAATAAACAACATAAATCTAGTAAAATACAAAAAAGTAACGACACTACTGACGAGGGAGGGTGTCTGCCGGTGGCTTAGTGGCTGGGGAGGGGGGTTTGGTAGTCAGGGTGTTTTTATGAAGGTGTACTAAATTTTATAATTTTAGGAATGAGTGCTATGCATGAAAAATATAATATGGCATCATGTTTGTAATTTTAGGTAGTGGGCTACCTATTTTTGAAAATTCTCCTTTTTCTAGCCCATAAAATGCCAAAGCTTATTAACCCGACCCACGTAAGTCCACGACCCATGAGGCTTGACCGAGGTTGAGCTCACTCCCCTGTGGGTCTAATTAAAAAAATAATGAGCTTTTTACACTTATAAACAATCATACACCCTTTATTATTAAAAAAAAAAAAAAATTATTGATATTATAAATTTTTATATATAAGTTTTGAAGTCTCATATCATCATTGTAATCCCTACAACATTGATTTGTAAATATTGTTAACTCTCGTCCCATCGATAAATACTTCACCAGACTATAGGTTCTTAATAGTACAACCTAGAGAGGTGAAACTTCACCAGACTTGTCAAGTCTTTTTTTGAGTGGAAAAAGGATCAAGTTTAAACATGAAATCTGGGGTCCTCATTTAATTAGTGGTATTGACTATCTAACATTCCCACCCCAATGTTTTGTAAGTTACACAATAGTCCATGTATAAAAGCTTGTTTTTTGCCAAATTTGGTCATTGACCTAGCTGCTTCCCTCTCTCCTCTTCTCCCTATTTTACCTCTATTTTTTCCCCATTCCATTCCCGCCGAAAGTTCCACCATAGCTGCTGAGCTTCCTTTCCTAGATTGAAATAATACACATTCCACCATAGCTGCTGAGCTTATTTACTAAATATCCTTTCCAGTTTTAGGCAATTCAAGCTGAGACCACCACAATTTGGGTTATACGGCATTTTGTTAAATATGGTCGTTTCTTATCCATTAAAGGGGAAATCTTGTTCCTCTAATTTTAATCATATCAATCCAGTCATCTCCGGTAAGTGTACTAACTTTAGAACATGTTTTTAGTTGTTTTTGTTGATTCGAGGTTGTTACGGATTCAGTTCCTCCGAACAATCTGCCTGAAATTCCAAACATCATTTCGACGTTCCTATGGTCGTAATTGTAATTCCAAATATGTCGCTTTACACGGCGTATGTATTTATTGGAATTTTCACAGATAATGTTCGGAACATCTTGTTTAACCGTAGTTTCATTTTATTAGGTTAATTTACAATTAAATTTGTAGAGCGGGGTCACGGTCAATAATCGAGATTAAAACGCCCTTAATGAAATAAATATAAATATAAATGATAGCGATAAAAATTGACAAAAGTAAAGAGGCAATTAATGCGATGCAATAAATAGCTAATTGAATGAAAAAGGGAACCGTGCTCAGGCCGTTCAGACTTGATTAAATTCCCTTCCTCGTACTCTTTATGAGATTCAGTTAACGAGACAGTAGAGAAGATCTTTTGATCAGCAATAATAATAAATAGGCGCTGGAGACCAAGAATTGAATGCTAGTAAATAGTTTTAATACAAATGTAGATTCAGAGAAGCATTAGATTGTATGCTTGTGACTTAAATTACAATATATAGGCAGCTATGTGTCCGTTCGCGAGCAGTTGTAACTCCTTAGTCGAGCAGTTGCGTTGTTTGTGGATAAGGTTCCTACTTTGAATTGTCTTGATTGATGGGCTGCGACTTTTCTGGTCGTAGCGACTGTTTATCTGTCCGTTGTAACTGTTTACCCTCGATCTTATCCATTGCCCTTATATCCGTTCGCAGCCACGTGCCGTCTGTGTGCCATCCTATGTGGATGCCAAGTCATCAACTTTGGTGACGATGGATTTAACCCAATACAGATAGTCCCCGCACTTCTCGGGCAGAGGATCTGGTCGAGGAGTGGAGAACCAACTGTGAGTGGGAATGAACTCTTTTGACTTCTCCTTTCATAGTAAGCGCGAATTCCTACAAGGTTCTGCTCGTTGGACTGATCGTTATCCCTTCAGTACAAGTATTAAATGTTTCCTCAAAAGCTTTGACTGATTGGCGTCCTTTTAGTGTGCGCATTAAATGCTCTGTTAGAGACAAGACGTGCAAGCTGTCCATTCCGCTCCACTTTTCCCTGAAGAAGTGACTGTTGCGTGTTCCGAGACTGCAGGCGTGATGATTGAACTGCGCCGGCTCACGTCTTGCACGTCCCAAGATGAAAAACCGTCATTCCGATTTTTATTTCATTATTTTCTTCAACGGCTGGATCGATTCATCTTTTGCGTGGATGTTCGCCACGTGTGGGTTTTGCGAACCCTATAAATATAATTTTTCCCAGCTGAAAGTCTTTTACCTTGCTTCAAATTTCATATTATCCTTCAGAGCTTTAAACAACTTTCCAGCAAAAATTCGAAACGTGAAAAATTCATTTTAAAAATGTCTCCAAAAGCTAAGAGGGTTCTGAATATGGATGCCGCAGCTAGTTCTTCTTCGGCGGCGGCTGGACAACCTACGAGTTCTCCAACTTCAGTTGCCGATGTGATTCCAAAAATTTGGGGAAATCTTGAGAACGACTGTTCAGTCAGCTCGTTTAGTCATTACGGTAACATAAGGTCATGGCCTTCAAGCCGTTTCAAGAGTTCAATCACTCCTGACCTTCTGCCCAAGGTTAGGATAGATTGCGGGTGGGATGATGACCTTATGATTTCTTGCCCCCTCCCAACGGAAAATATTACTTCAGTGAGGCCTGGGTGGACGGCTATATCTACATACCCATTTACGATAGGCTATACGTTCCCGCTGCACCCTGTCATAGAAGATATCTGTAAATACTATTTGATCTGCCCGGGGCAGTTGTGTCCTAGCGTTTATAGGATCGTTACCCTGCTGCGGTGGTTCGCCGATGAGACCGAGCAGGATTTTGAGTTTAAACATTTCATTGCCCTGTACAGTCTTCAGGTTGCCAGGGATGGGTATATTAATGCCCGCATGAGGGGGAGAAAAGCTCTAGTGAGCAAGTCCGAAGACTCAGGGGATAGGGGTTGGATGCACCGGTATGTTTACGTGCAGTCCAGACTCCTCACACGCGGCGACAAAACTAACCTCCGCGAGGCCTGGAACAAGACTCGTAAGTCCCCGAGTATCTGTGTTGAATATTCTTTGAACTATGTATCTGCAGTTTCTAATTTCTATTCTTTGTTGGTTAGCTGACAAGATTCCTTATGACGGCCTGATTACTGAGGAGGAGTTGTCTGCCTGGGTTGAACCAATTTTGACGGAGTTCACCCACGAGCAGAGGCAATGGCCTCACTATGCTTCCTTGAAGCACTTATCTAACCCCAGTACCCATGGTAGGATCCCTACTTGCATCTTTTTCTTGACTCATGCGGAGCTTATTATGACATAAATACGCTTCTATTTTCAGGTCTAGGTACTGGTGGTAGTTACTTTCCGGCTCCTCCTCCCGAGGAGGTGGTTGTTGATCCCGTGGCTGAGGTCAACGAGGAGGCGGCTGCTATCCTTCAAACTGCTGCAGCTATTAAAGCTAGAGAGGGCGGCGAGGAGGTTCTTGCGAGCCTGAAGAGAAAACAAACCGACTCTGAAAAGAGTAAGCCTAGGAAGAAGAAAAGGACAGCTCGCAAGACCCCTCAGTCTTCTGAGAAGACAGTTGAGGCCACCGTAGCTGCTGCCGAAACTCCCAAGTCTGGGCAAGAAAGTATAAAAAGCTCGGCGGCTGCCCCTGAATCAGCTGAGCCCGTGGTGGTTGTCCTGTCAGATTCAGAGGTCCCTGATGAGGGCTTGAATCAGAGGAGGAGGGCATATCTTCGGAGTGACAAGAGGAGAGCTGCAGAAACTTCCTCTTATGCCTTCGAGCAAAGTCTCCGAGTTGGTGATGGGGAGGAGGAGAAGGCTGAAGAAATGGGGGAGGAAAGAATGCAAGGGAGTTTTGCATTTTTTCCTGAGGCTTCGGAGCCGAGCGAGCCTGAACGGGCTAGAAGTCAACAAAGTGAGCCTGAGCAGGCCAGCAATAGGCGCCCAGGCAAGGAGCCGATGGCGGAAGATGACGAGGAGAAGGGTGAGAAGGAGGGTGAAGAGAAGGGTGAGACAGGTGAGGAGGTTGATGGTTGGAAGAAGGCTGGGGGGGAGGCTGAACCCCAGGTCTTCTATTATAAAGACATGGTAAACTTGGCCGCTGACGGGGTGGCGCCAGTTTATTTGCAGGAGTGCGACATCCTGGGCCTCGGCGAGACATGCAACGTTGAAGTCTCTCGGACTAGGCTCACCAGGCGAGTATCTTTGGGAGGTACGATTGGTGCGTACTCTTTTAAAGGTATTCGCCATAAATTTGGCCCCGACTACCCTTCGGAGCAGGCGAGAGAGCCTAGGCCGTGCATGAGGGAGTGTGACTTCATCATCCCCCCAGACACGGATTTTTTGACGAAGCCTGGCCACTTAGTCAAGGTAACGTCCAACCTGATCGGCCCTCGTGAAGAGTGGAACATGCGCAGCATGAACGATGAGCAGTTGGCTTATGCGATTGCTGAGGATACTGCTCGGGTAATGTTTTCTTCTTTTGCTCCCCTTATATTTGCCAAAAATCCTTAGTCCTGACTATCTGTGTATTTCTACTTGTTGCCAGGCGAGTATGATGGCTACCGAGCTCATGCTTCGCTCCAGGTTGAACAACCAAGATCAAGTCCTTGGCTTGAAAAAAGACCTTTTGGAGGTTCTCCAGGCAAATCATGCCTTGGAAGAGGAGAAAAAGGTTCTGATCGGGGAGAAGCGGGTGCTGGAGGGGAGACGCGACTTTTTTGAGGATAAGATAGACAGGTTGGAGAAATCCAACGCTGAAGCTAACGACAAGATAAGCGCGCTCCTCGAGGAAAGGGACCGTCTTCTGGACGAGAAGGACAGGTTTGTGTTGTCTTTTGAAGATCTAAAAGCAAAGATGGACGAGCAAGGCCGTCAGATCTCCCAACTTGCCCATGAGCTCAATATGAAGGAAATTACTCTGGCAAGTATCCGCGATGCTTCTGACCTGATGCTGAGGAACATGAACAAAGCTGAGGCTGAATCTCAAGCTGCTCGAGGAGAACTGCAAGAGGCCAGAAATCGGGTTGCGGAATCTGCAAAGGTTCAAGAGCTACTGACGAAGGATTTGGCTAACTTGCGAGATCGTTATACGATCGAATCCAAGTTAGAAGCTCTGGAGGCCAAAAAGAAATTGCTCATCCAAATGCAGCGCGGCCAGATCAATGTTGATTTAGTCCTCGATCAGACCATTGCAGCCATCATCAGTGTCAAGCAAGTCCTGGGCATGGAAGTGGGAGCTGATGATGATGGAGTCGAAGGGGACGATGAGGGCAGCGAGGACAACGAAGATGAAGAAGATGAAGACTTGGGCGGGGATCCGACTGATGGAGCTAGTGCATCAGGTCGGGATCCTGGTCAACATGATGATTGATATTTTGTCTAGTCCTCCTGTTGCATTTGTTGGATATTGTGAACTTCGAATATTTGTTAATTTTATGAATGTATGTTTTTGGCTGTTTTCCTTTTTGTTTGACATGGGGCTTGACGACCATTTTTAGTCTTTCAAGTCTTATTCATATGAATGCTGATTGTTGCTTAGTGGAGTTTTCAGAGGTCAAGATTATATTTCAAACCTTAGTGTCTGAGTTCCCCTTTTTGGTTTAATCTGCGCAGATGTTTTGAAATAAAATCTGATCGTAACCAGGTTAAGTCATCCTTAGTTAGGATGATTGAAGTCAGGCCCTCTGGGCTAAACGAAATCAGGTCGTTCAGGCTGACTGAAACTTGACCGTGTAAGACGGTTTTGCGATAAACTTTGCTTATCATATTTGACAGTTGAAAGTTTTCGATGAGAAACGGAAAAAATTTGGTTTGGTTTGATTAAGATTGGCCTGTTATTTCTATTGAAAAAGGGCAAGCAACCCAATGACCAGAACGTAGGATTGTTTTGGTCGTAAATCAGAACACAAGATTCTCTGGTCGTAAAGTTGTGGGACTTAAGCGGATGCTGGCCGCAAAGATGTAGGAGATTATATAGCACAAGTAAAATAGTTCTATTGAACTTACTTGATTTTGCTTAGCCGTGCTTTCAACGAATGACCTTACTCTGCTCGAAGATCACCTGTGTTAGCCGGGATTTTGGCCTACTGGGGCCCTCGCCACCCCCCTGTTTTTATGTCGAAATTTCATAATTTCAGACATGAAAAGACAATGGGTAAAGCGCTGAGTCTGAGAACACATATAACCAAAAGAGGAGTGTGTCCGTTGCGGGATTTGAACCCACAGCCGCGAAGCACGAGGACTTCGAGCTCTATCAGTTGAGCTAAACGGATCTGGCCTTTTGAAGACCGTTAGTACCATTTAGACAAAGATAAGAAAACAGAGCAACTTAAAAGAAAGCGAAGGCATGTAAGCAACGTAAAAATGGATAGAAATACTAACCCCTGTACCACTTAGAAGTAGTACCTCTTCAAGTGAGTCACGTTCCAACTGCTGGGTAGAAGCGATCCATCTGGTCGTGCCAAACGGTATGAACCTTTACCAGCTGATGCAACCACCTTGTATGGACCCTCCCAGTTTGGACCAAGTTTGCCGGCGTTCACCTCTTGCGTGCTCTGGGAGATTCTACGCAATACGAAGTCCCCGACTTCGAAGTTACGTAGCCTCAGTCCCCGATTGTAATATTGCTCTACCCTCTCTTTCTGAGCCACTACTCGTATCAGTGCTAACTCCCTGCGTTCTTCCAGAAAATCTAATTCCTCGGAGAGGTTGACCGAATTAGATTCTACGGTTGCATGGGCATAACGTAGACTTGGCTCGCCAATTTCGACTGGGATCAATGCATCGGAACCATATACCAACGAGTAAGGCGTCTCTCCGGTGCTCATTTTCGTGGTTGTTCTATATGCCCAAAGAACCCCGGGGAGTTCTTCCACCCAACATCCTTTGGCCTTCTCGAGGCGCTTCTTGAGTGAATCCACTATTATTTTGTTGGTTGATTCCGCCTACCCGTTCGCCACTGGGTGATATGGGGAGGAAGTAATCCTCTTAATATGCAGATCCTCAAGGAACTTTGTGACCTTCTGACCCACGAACTGGGGGCCGTTATCCATAACAATTTCTTTGGGTGCTCCGAATCGACAAATGACATAACGCCACAGGAAATCAATTACTTCCGTTTGACGTATCTTCGAATATGCTGCGGCCTCAACCCACTTTGTAAAATAATCAGTAATCATTAACAAGAAACGCACCCCCCTAGGCGCAGTGGGTAGTGGTCCAACGATGTCCATCCCCCACTTCATAAAGGGCCACGGGGAGATGATTGAATGCAAGGGCTCCGCCGGTTGATGGAGGAGATGCGCAAATCTTTGGCACTTATCGCATTTTTTGACAAACTCGTTGGTATCTTTCTCCATCTTGTCCCAATAATAACCTGCTCGTATGAGTTTCCGCGCAAGCGCCTTTCCTCCCAAATGATTTCCACAGCACCCCTCATGAACTTCTCTCATCACATACTCCGTTTGGCTGGGGCCTAGGCATTTGGCGAGTGGACCTGCAAAAGTCTTTCGATAGAGGGTGCCATCTATAATTGTATATCTGGCAGCCTTTATCCTCAATTTTCGAGCGGCCTTAACGTCTGATGGCAAGGTTCCATGCAATATATAGTTGATTATCTCATTCCTCCAATCCCAAGTTAGACTGGTCGTGTTGACCTCCATTGCGTCTTTATCGATTGTTGTGCATAGGAGATGAGCCACGGCCATTGAACCTGCTGCTCCAATTTCTGCGACTGAACCCAAATTGGCCAAGGCATCGGCTTCATGATTCTCCTCTCGCGGGATCTGCGTGGCTTCCCAATTGCTGAATTGTGCCAGCAAACCAGTAACTCGGGCAAGATACCTCTGCATACGAGATTCTCTTGCGACGAAACCTCCAGTTATCTGGTTGACGACCAGGGCGGAATCACTCTTGAGATGAATCCTATCTGCCCCATAATCTCGAGCTAGTTTCAATCCTGCAATTACGGCCTCATACTCGGCCTCATTGTTAGTAATAAAAGGACATTTTATAGCCTGTCTGATGGTTTCACCCGAGGGAGTGGTGAGGACTAAACCCAGCCCCGACCCTTTCACGCTCGAGGATCCATCAGTGTGCAAGGTCCAAGTCCCCGGCTTGGATCCGGCGAAGAGAACCGCCTCACGCTGAGCATCAGGGTACATGGTGGCGCTGAAATCTGCGATAAAATCTGCTAGAGCTTGAGATTTTATTGCTACTCGGGGTTGATAGGATATGTCAAATTCACTTAATTCTACTGCCCATTTTACTAGTCTGCTCGAAAATTCAGGTTTGTGCAAGATATTACGTAGGGGGAAAGTAGTGACTACAGCTATTGAATGGCTTTGGAAGTAGGGTCTTAATTTGCGGGCAGCGATTACCAATGCTAGTGCCAGTTTCTCCAAAGGTTGATAGCGTGTTTCAGCATCTAATAGAGATTTATTGATGTAATAAATTGGTAGTTGCTTACCTTTGTCTTCTCTCACCAGGACTGCACTTACCGCTGACTCAGATACGGCCAGGTAGAGTAGTAGTTGTTCACCTGGTTGTGGCGTTGAAAGTAAAGGCGGGCTTGACAAGTACCGCTTCAAGTCCTTAAGTGCTTGCTGACATTCGGGGGTCCATTCGAACTCTTTGTTTTGTTTCAGCACGTCGAAGAAGCTTTTGCACCGATCAGACGAGCTGGAGATGAATCTCCTCAGCGCCGCTACTCTCCCGGTTAGCCGCATTACATCTTTTCTGTTGTGAGGCACGTCGGGGATGGCTTCTATTGCTTTTATCTGGGCGGGGTTTACCTCGATCCCTCGTTGGGAGACGATGAAACCAAGGAACTTCCCTGAACCCACTCCAAATGCGCATTTCTCCGGGTTGAGCTTCATGTTGTATTGATCAAGGATTCGAAAGGCTTCCTCCAAATGAGCTAAGTGGTCCTCTGCTCGCTTGGATTTGATCAGCATGTCATCGATGTAAACCTCCATGGTTTTGCCAATGTGATCGTGAAACATCCGGTTGACTAACCGTTGGTAGGTTGCACCTGCATTTTTAAGTCCAAAAGGCATTACTTTGTAGCAATACGTACCTCGGCAAGTAATGAAAGAGGTCTTCTCCTGGTCGTCGGGATTCATCAGGATTTGGTTGTAGCCTGAATATGCATCAAGGAATGTGAGCACCTCATGCCCGGCCGTTGCGTCGATTAGTTGGTCAATTTGAGGTAGTGGATAAGAATCCTTCGGGCAGGCTTTGTTCAGATCAGTGAAGTCAATTCAGACCCTCCACTTGCCGTTCTTCTTCGCCACTACGACCACGTTGGCCAACCAATCGGGATATTTGACTTCTCGGACAGAGCCAATCTTGAGCAAGCGGTCAACTTCGTCGTTTATGATTTGGTTCCTGAATGCTCCTTGCTGGCGTTTCTTTTGCTTCACTGGGCGGAAGTATGGATCCACATTCAACTTGTGAGAGATAATCTTCGGGGAGATTCCCGTCATGTCCTAATGTGACCACGCAAAGGTGGTGTGCCGTCCCTTGAGGAAGTGCAAGATATCTTTTCGTAAGTCTTTGTTCAGCTCTGCTCCCAAGTACACCTTCCTTTCAGGCATATTGTCGAAAAGTTCTTCTGGTTCCAGAGCTTCAATGGTTGGCGCGTATTCTTCTCGTGCATCCAATTTTGATATGAATTTCGGGATTTGGTAGTTTGAAGTTCCGCTGCTTGATTCCAATCCCGGATTCATTAATTGCTATTTTGCTTCCTCGGGGAGCTTGACTGCGACTGAGTAGCAATCTCTAGCACAACGCTGCTCTCCTCGAACTTCTCGTATTCCCCACTCTGAAGGGAATTTCATCACTTGGTGATAGGTTGACGGAACTGCCTGCATGTCGTGTATCCATGGCCTCCCAAGGATTATGTTGTAGGCCATGTCTCCATCAATGACATGAAATGTTGTCCGTCTCATGACACCTTCGACCAGGGTCGTCAGCGTAATTTCTCCCAACGTTTTCTCACTGGAGTTGTTAAATCCTGAGAGAACGCGAGAAATTGGTACAATCCCATCATATAGCTTCAACTGCTGCACGACCCGAGATAATATGATGTTTGCTGAGCTTCCTGGATCAACGAGCACTCTTTTGACGTCGAACTCTTCCACTCGTAGCGTTATCACTAGAGCGTCCATGTGAGGAAACTGCAAGCCATCTGCATCCGCTTCTTCAAAAGTCATCGTATCCTCAAGTCGCGGTCGCTTGGTCTTCGTAATAGAGACTTTGGCATACTTCTTTGCTGTGTATGTGACTGCATCAACTTCAATTCCGCCAGAGATGACGTTGACCGTCATTTTTGGAGAAGATACTCGGGGAGGTCCTGATTTGTTTTGCTGGGCCTTCGCATGAGTCTGCTTCCCTTTTTCTGTCAAGTACTCCTTGAGATAGCCCTGTTTCAACAAATTAGCAACTTCATACCTTAGAGCCTTGCAGTCATCCGTCGTGTGGCCGTGATCGCGATGGAATTCGCACCACAAGTTCTTATTGTGTTTGCTGGGGTCACCCTTCATATCCTTGGGCCATTTGACCTTTTCGCTCATCTCCTCGAGAACTGCTACAAGCTCGACTGCTCCGATGCTGAAGACGGGCAGGGTTGGGATCCCACTAGAAGTTGATGCAGAATCGGTGCTCCTCGCCAGGCCTTTGTTGTTGCGACCGCGTCCGTTTGAGTTGTTGCGTGACCGGCTGGGGTATGGCTCGTGCCGTGCATCTGGCCTATCCGTCTCGATCTTTCCCCCAGCGCCGCTGGTGCGAGTTTGGCTCCGTCCTCGGGTACCTGTGCCAATTAGTTTATCTTCGTCTATATGTACCTTGGAATTGTAGCGGTTGTAGACATCCGACCAGCTTGCCGCAGGATATTCTCGCAGGGACTCGTACAGTCGCCTGGTCGCCTCAGAACTCTTGACGTCCAAGCTGTTGGTGAATGCAATTGCTGCCCATCGATCTGGAACCTTGGGCAGCAACATACGCTCACGCTGAAAGCGATCTACATATTTCCGGAGAGACTCCCCAGGCAGCTGCTTGATTTCAAAGATATCCTCAATTCTTGTCTCTGTCTTCTGGGCGCCTGTGTGTGCTTTGACGAATAACTCCGCCATCTCGGCAAAAGATCCTATAGAATTTGGTGGCAGCATGGAATACCACCGTAGAGCGCCGTCCGCCAATGTTTCCACGAATTTCTTTAACTGCACCGACTCGATTTCCTCGTCGGTCAGGTCGCTTGCTTTTATGAAATTGCTAAACATCATCAAATGATCATTGGGGTCAGTTGTTCCCCGATATCTTGGTATGTTTGGCATTTTGAATGTTTTGGGGATGGCCTTTGGTGCTGCTTCTTTCTTCCAAGGCCTTTGAGTATACCGCTGAACGTCAACTTTCTTCAAAGTGGGTGGTGCGCCAGGGATCTGGTCGATCCTCTCATGAAGGGAGCGCTGCAGAGCCTCTTGACTCTCCTTGAACTGCTTGGTGAGGGCCTCCATAACTTCGCTCATCTCAGTCGGCACCGCTGAACCCGCATTCTGATTTTCTGCTCGCCTCGAAGCATGAGACGGTGAAGCATCCCTTGGACGTCCTATGGGTGGATTTCCCGTGTTTGGTGTGTTCTGTCCTCGCAGGCTGTCGATAGCTTCCCGTATCTGCCTGTTGATCTCGGCCTGTTGCCGTATGAATTCGAGGATAGCATCCTGAGAGTTCCTCGAATTCCTTGGGCCATTGGGTCTTCTAGACCCTCCCAGCTTCCTGATCGACATTTACTCGGCTAGGATTGCGACTATTTCTGCTACCTTGCTGGCTGTGTTCGTTCTCCTGTTCCGCTGGAAGCACATTCTCGTCCTCTGCAATGGGGATCACGTCGTCGTCTGCAAGGGGAACATCTTGCTGCCCGTCTCCGGCCAGATTCTGGTTTATCTGCTCCGCAGCGTTGAGGTCTTGTTGTTCTTCAATAAGAACGTTGTTGTGCGAGTTGTTATCTGCCATTTCAACAAAGAGAAAACGGGGAGAACCAGCGATCGAAGGAAAAACGAATAGACAATAAAATACGACGAGCGATTTTAACCTACGGAAGTTATTGACCGGCTCCCACTGTGGTCGCCAAATTGTTTAACCGTAGTTTCATTTTATTAGGTTAATTTACAATTAAATTTGTAGAGCGGGGTCACGGTCAATAATCGAGATTAAAACGCCCTTAATGAAATAAATATAAATATAAATGATAGCGATAAAAATTGACAAAAGTAAAGAGGCAATTAATGCGATGCAATAAATAGCTAATTGAATGAAAAAGGGAACCGTGCTCAGGCCGTTCAGACTTGATTAAATTCCCTTCCTCGTACTCTTTATGAGATTCAGTTAACGAGACAGTAGAGAAGATCTTTTGATCAGCAATAATAATAAATAGGCGCTGGAGACCAAGAATTGAATGCTAGTAAATAGTTTTAATACAAATGTAGATTCAGAGAAGCATTAGATTGTATGCTTGTGACTTAAATTACAATATATAGGCAGCTATGTGTCCGTTCGCGAGCAGTTGTAACTCCTTAGTCGAGCAGTTGCGTTGTTTGTGGATAAGGTTCCTACTTTGAATTGTCTTGATTGATGGGCTGCGACTTTTCTGGTCGTAGCGACTGTTTATCTGTCCGTTGTAACTGTTTACCCTCGATCTTATCCATTGCCCTTATATCCGTTCGCAGCCACGTGCCGTCTGTGTGCCATCCTATGTGGATGCCAAGTCATCAACTTTGGTGACGATGGATTTAACCCAATACACATCTGGTTGATGTTTCAGCGTTCTGTTAGCAGTTTGGAACATCTTGAATTAAGCAACGAAAAAGTGTAAGGTGATATTTAGAACGTCTGAATCCGATGTTCCAAACGAGCAACATTGAGGTTTGGAACATCTTGCATTAAGCGATGAAAAATTGTAACGTGATGTTCAAAACGTCAACAGAGATGTTCCAAACGGGTAACATTGAGGTTTGGAACATACTGTATAAATATTACTAATACTAATAGCTGGTCATTCTAGTTTATTTCAGGTGATCATCGATGGGTGAGGTTATATTATGAGTTAATTATCAAGGTGAATGGGTGGAGCGTTCTAAATGTTTTGCTTGAGTTCCGAAGGTTAAAGAGTCAAGACCCATTCTTGTGCCTAGAGATGTTACGTATGATGTTCTACTTAACAAAATCATCGGAACTTAGGGGATAAGAGACAATCCGAGGGACATTTGCATTACTTACATGCTGAGTGTTGCTGCAAATCAAAAGACTCCTCCCGTTACAATAAGAAATGATGATGATGTACGCCTTTATATGGCTGACGTTGATCGTAATGGTACTAGGCCCACTCTAAGGGTAATTGTGGTTTCTACGACGGAGGAATATGTTGGTTCTAATGACCAAGAAATGCCAAATAGTGGAGGACATGATTTTAGTCAGCGATTGGATGACTTACATGAAGAAGTAGAAGAAGACAAAGGAGGAGGGGTAGAAGAAGACAAAGGAGGTGTAGATGTCGATGAAGAAAAAGATGAAGAAGTAGAAGAAAAATATGGAGAGGAAGATCCTGCCATTTATACCCCTGTGTTTCCAACACAATGCAGCGAGCCGATATTTCACTTCGTCGATGGCACAGGTTTTGAAAAAGGTATGACTTTCGCCAATAAGAAAGAACTGGTCACCAAATTGAAGATTGCAATAGTTAAACATCGTTTTAATTACAAAGCATTAAAGAATACTGCAAAAAATTTTAATGCTAGATGTTTAGATGTGAAATGCAAATGGTGGTTAAGGACAATGAGGTATAAAAGTAATGATAGGTACTACATTAGAATTTACAATAACTTGCACACATGCGGTGTCCAACATCATTCCAGTTATAATTCACACTCCTCTGCCCAGATAATTGGTGAGTTCATGAAAGATAAATATTTAATGGGAAAAGGTCCAACCACAAAAGCTGTCAGGGAGTCCCTTAACAACGATTTTGGTTGTAAGGTTAGCTACTGGAAGTGTCTTAGGGGCTGTCAATTTGCAAAAGCTTTGACACGGGGAACACGTGAGAAAGGTATTGAAGTTCTTGATGCTTATGCTTATATGGTTAGGAGTAAGAATCCAGGAACCAAGACAGATTTGAGGCTTTCTAGCAAAGGGAAGTTCTTGTATTTTTTTCTCTCTTATGGAGCGTGGATTAGGGGATTTACTTACGTGAGAAAAGTCCTAGCCGTTGACGGTACACATTTGTCTGGCGAGTATGGAGGGGTGTTGTTGTCTGCTGTTGGTCAGGATGCAATGAGTCACGTATTCCCTGTTGCTTTTTGTGTTGTAGACAAAGAGTGTGACGCCTCATATGAGTATTTTTTCGAACAATTACGCTGCATAGTTTCAGATAGTGAAGAGTTGTGCATTGTTTTGGATAGACATCCGAGCATCTCAAAAATGGTCTCCCAAGTGTTTCCTTCTGCACACTATGGAGTTTGCATGTGGCACCTAGGTGAAAGCATCCGAACAAAGTTTCAGTTTGGAATCAGTCTTCATAAATACTACACTGGAGCAAAGGCATACAGGGTAGAGGATTTCACTGATGCTATAAATGAGATCAGGACTATTGATTGGAGGGTAACGGATTATCTTGAAAATGTTGTTGGCTATCATAGATGGAGCAGATTATATTTCCCAGGAAACAGCTAAAGTATAATAACAAGGTCTGATATTACTGTCTGCTTTCAATAAGTTCCAAACGTCACACTACGCGTTCCGAACATAACATAAATGTGCCAGAACATTATAAGGAAATTTTATATTCTAGCATTGTTCCGAACCTCTTATTGTCGTTCTGAACGTATGCTTCATGTTAGGAACATCATGAATGTTCTGTACTTCTTATTCCTATATCTGCACTTGTGCTTTACTCTAGGAACATCTTTTGATTATTATAATATATATTCTTTTTAATAGGTTTCAAGTTATGATATCAAACATAGCTGAGTCCATTAATTCCATGCTGAAGGAGCAAAGAGAATACCCCATTGCTGCACTCTTGAAGGATATAGGTAGGAATTTTGCGGAAAAATTCCACAGTAGGGCTATGAAGTTAATCAACCACCCAAATTTATGTGTCCCAGACGTTGAAATAAAAATAAGGAAGAATAAAGAAGTGGGAGACAAGTTAGTTGTCAACAGGAAGGGAACTTATGGTTTCAAAATCATTAGTCCAAGGTATGAGGCAGAAGTTGATCTATATGAGAGGACATGTACATGTAGGGAGTTTGATCTTGATCAGTTACCTTGTGTACATGCTATGGCAGCAATTAGGGGGTTGCATGGCGATGAATATGGAAGTAGAGTGTATGAATACACTTCTGGATATTACACAACACAAGCATACATCCTTGCCTATGCAAAGCCTGTCAATGCAGTGCCTCCTGAAGAATCATGGGTCGTCCCTGCTGAAGAGATACTTCATCCAGTGCCTCCGCCCCCAAAGCCGAACAACAGTGGAAGTAGAAGGGTTAACCGGATTCGATCTATTGGGGAACGTCTTCCGAAGAGGAGAAATAAATGTGACAACTGCAAGAGATATGGTCACAAGAAAACTACATGCACCTTTGTTCGTAGTGGAACTGAGGCTACAAGTCAGCCTACAAATTGAGTTTGTAAATTGGACGAAGCATCGTCCTCGTTATAATTTCGATTATTTGGATTATTTGGATTTCTATTTGAATTGCATAATGGACTTTTCGTCCTACTTGTATAATTTATATTGTGTTCATATTTGCTTTACTAGTTTCTTAATTTATGTTGTGCACATATTTACTTTACTGCATCTTTTGCAATTATGTTGTGCACATATTTGCTTATTGTTCGCAACACATCCAGTGTTGTTTAGGATATTACATTTGATGTTCCGAACGATGTCAAGGCATGTGAAAGCTTATGAGTTCTTTATTTCACAATTCATAGTCGTAGAATTTACCAAGTGCTACCTTAGAGAAAATGTTCAGAACATCTTGTCAATAATATTATATTATACTTTTATATGTGACGTTCCGAACAAGCTATTCAAAATTTAAAAGACACAAATGGCTACAAGGAACAGTTGGGATGCCCAAATACCAATACACCAAACGGCTAAAATACAAGTTGGTTGCTACAACAGTCACGTCAAAATACATGCACACTTGTAAATATGCGTCCCTTCATTTGCCTCGGCCATTAAAAAAGGCGTGCAATAGAAATTAAAAGCCACTTCAAAACATCTATAAATACCTCCTTGATGAATACCCAATTCACAATTTAGTTCGCATTCACCAAGTATCAAGTTCAGTTTTCAGCAGTTTCTATCAAGGAAGAAGAAGTTAAGGTACTCAAGTTTTCCATATTTTCTACGTTCTTCATAAAACAATTTCAAAATCTAATCTGTTTATAATTCTTTAAACATAACTCCACTTTGAATCTTTTCTAAATTTTAAACAACTTTTCATGCAGATGGCCAATAATGTATTAAACGATCCATGGAATAAGTACCACCGAGTCCGAGAGCCTCTAAACAAGTCGCTTCCTGCAAGACTGCTAGACGTGCATTTTGAAGTTGTTGACATCAAGGAGGTAGTAGATAATTGAGAGAGGTCCATTCAAACACTCGAGACAAAACTTGAGCAGATGCAATTGTAGTTAGATCGGATTGAGAGGGTTTTGCAAAATCAATTCGGTGGAGGCCAAAATAATAACGAAGACTCTATTATATATTAGTTGTTTAAGTAGTTGTACTATTTATGAATATGTTGTTGTTATCTCTTATCAATTAATATTAGTATGAAGGTCTTTAATTAGTACTGTTAAATTGTCTCCAAACCATCATGTTTACTTATAGTTTGCAACACATTAACTGTCGTTTAGGATATTAAATACGATGTTCCAAACGATAACTAGTTCTACTCCATTTCTGGAAAAGTTAATAAATTCATACAACACGTTCGGAACATATTCAATGTTTTCCAACAGAAAGATTTATTTTCGGAACGCTACTGGTATGTTCCAGGTATAAGCGATAATCATTAACATTATACACGACCAAATATCCAGAATAGAGTGATAAATGTGTTCATTTTAACTATAAAGTACAAATTATACTTGTTTGGAACAAAAAGTGACAAATGATGCTCATTTTGCTTGAAAGGACCAAATATAGTTGGTAGACTAATTAGACTGATAAATGTTGAAAATTATTAGTACTGATGACCAATTGAGTGACAAGTGATGATCATCTATCGTAAGGTTGTTTTAGAACAACCTATTGATGTTCGTCGCATTAAACTGCCATTCGGATCGCACAATTTTTAATGTTGCTATCTTCATCGTATGATGATCCATACATAAACTCTAGTTTCGAACATCAACTAGAAGTTCATCACATTTTGTGCGTCGTTCCGAGCGCCATGTTCATTTTTTTCTATCTTCATCATACTTTTTCACAATTAGAGTAGTTAGCGCGACAAATTATGATGATTGTATGACTATAAGTGGCCAATTATACTTGTAAGAGTGATAAACTCATCCACTTTCATCAGAAAGACCACTTAGAGTAGTTTGTGTGACAAATGATGATCACTATCAACTATAAATGACCAACTATACATGTTAGAGTGAGAAATGATGATCATTATGAGTAGAAATGACCCACTATACTTGTAAGAGTGACAAATGATTATCACTGTCACTATAAAAAACCAACTATACATGTTAGAGTGAGAAATGATGATCCATACATATACTTTAGTTTCGAACATCATCTAGAAATTTGTCACATTTGTGTGTCGTTCCGAGCGCCCTGTTCAATTTTTCTATCTTCATCATACTTTTTCACAATTAGAGTAGTTAGCGTGACAAAATATGATGATTGTATGACTATAAGTGACCAATTATACTTGTAAGAGTGATAAACTCATCCACTTTCATCAAAAAGACCACTTAGAGAAGTTTGTGTGAGAAATGATGATCATTATGAGTAGAAATGGCCAACTAGACTTGTTAGAGTGACAAATGATGATCACCATGTTAAGAAATGACCCACTATACTTGCAAGAGTGACAAATGATGATCACTATCACTAGAAATAACCAACTATACTTGTTAGACTGACAAATGATGATCATTACACCTACAAATGACCCACTATACATGTAAGAGTGACAAATGATGACCACTATCACTAGAAATGACCAACTATACTTGTTAGAGTAAAAAATGATCATCATTATACCTACAAATGACCCACTATACTTGTAAGAGTGACAAATGATGATCACTATCACTAGAAATGACCAACTATACTTGTAAGAGTGACAAATGATGATCACTATCACTAGAAATGACCCACTATACTTGTTAGAGTGACAAATGATGATCATTATACCTACAAATGACCCACTATACTTGTAAGAGTGACAAATGATGATCACTATCACTAGAAATGGCAGACTATACATGTTAGAGTGAGAAATGATGATCATTATACCTACAAATGACCCACTATACTTGTAAGAGTGACAAATGATGATCACTATCACTAGAAATGACCAACTATACTTGTAAGAGTGATAAATGATGATCATTATACCTACAAATGACCCACTATACTGGTAAGAGTGACAAATGATGATCAATATGATAAGAAATGACCCACTATACTTGTTAGACTGATAAATGATGATCATTGTGACTAGAAATGGCCAATTAGAGTTGTAAGTGTGTCAAATGATGATCAATATGATAAGAAATGATCCACTATACTTGTAAGAGCGACAAATGATGATCACTATCACTATAAATGACCAATTATAATTTTTATAGGGAGAAATGATGATCCATACATATATTCTTGTTTCGAACATCCAATAGATGTTTGTCACATTATACGTGATGTTCCGCGCGCAATGTTCTTTTGTTTCTATCTTCATCAAACTTTCCACAGTTAGAGTAGTTAGAGTGACAAATGATGATAATCATAGCACTATAAGTTAGTGACCAATTATAATTTTAACATATATATATTCATAAACTTCATCACAAAGAACACTTAGAGTAGTTAGACTTAGAATTGATGATCATTGTCACTACAAATGGCCAATTACTCTTGTAAAAATTACGAGTGATGATCATTGTCACATTATAATTAAAGGGCGATGATCATTATCACTCTAAATTACCAAGTATACTTGTTACAGTGACAAATGATTATCCATCTATAATTGTTGTTTGGAACATGCTGTTGATGTTTGTCACATGAACATCATGATTGGAGCGCCATTTTCCGATGTTGCTATCTTCATCGTATTGTTTTTGAAAATGTTCAGAACAGATAGCGATATGATCGAAACAAGGATTAAGTTGTGCGGAACGACTTCGGGCACAATGGTAATTTATAGGACAAACTAACAATTTCAATTGAAATTTTTTTATCATTCGTACACAAAACATAACAATTGGAAATAAATAGAACCTAAAGCATGAACCAACACTTGATCCAAGTACAGAATATGAGAAAAATTAGAATTTTTTCCGCCATAACCGTGCCTCTTTCCTCTCTTCTTAAACAGCTTTCAATTTCTTAAGTAGATCCCATATTACTCTCTTCACTTGATCTGACATCTCTTCATCATGCCATCTAAAGTAGTTGCACCCATTTGCCTACATAAAAAAAAATACAACAAACAAATGACTACAAGAAAAAAATAAACCCATCGCCTAACCTGACCATATTTGCATCCGTAAAACCTCCTTCCTAGGTTTAGTTGAGTCCACGATGTTGTTAACTTCGCATAATCTCTACATCGACAAAATGGTACTACACTGCCACTATTAACGGATCTACTAGACATTTTAATATAGATGTTTGATTTAATTTTATAAACTGATTTTATAAATAATGAACGGATATATTATGTGTTGGGTGGTGTATTTTTATTACCGTTGGTAAATAGATATTGTTCACGCATCCAATGTAATAATTTATCACGAGTTTGGGCTAGATCGAAATGATGTTCGGAACATCTTTTCAAGGAAAATTCAAAAATAGCTACAATACCAATACACCTATCAGCTAGACTAGGTTGCAGGTAGGTAGCAGCTAGGTCGCAATGATGTTCGGAACATCTTTTCAAGGATACGTTACCCGAATTCTACTTATATAGGCTGACGTTCGGAACCACACGTTCAAAATTTGAAATACACAAACGGATACAATTCAAGCCGCTCAAATACCAATACATACACCAAACGGCTAGAAATGTTTCGGTTGCCTCTCTTTGCTTCTATAAATACCCAATAATTCAAAGCATTTCAATCCACAATCATACTTTTTCACAATTCAAACCATTTCAATCCACATTAAACAACTTACACTTCAAACCATTCATCATAAAAAATGGCACGTCAACCAAGAACAAGAGGTGGCTCCATGACCAGAGGAGCCTCCATATCGAGGCAAAACACAGCTGTTGCATTATCATTTGCAGACGAACCACAAACTGAAAGAGCTATTGACATATTGGAACAACTAAGGGCAGAAGTGTGGAGTTGGAAGTTCCAGTTTGAGGGCTTCCTATATGGCTACAGAAAGGACGTCAAAAAGATGACGAAGGAAATGCGAAGGATGAAAAGAATGCTCAAAGGGCTGCTAGCTAATAAGGCGATGCATTACCTTGACTTCTACTCCTCTCCTTCACACTAGATGTGGATGTTCCTATTAATGTTTATTATATAATTTCTTTTTGAATGTTTATAATCTAGTATCTTTTGTTAGAATGCTAGTATAAGTAGCATTCCTTTTGTAAAGCACTGACAGTGATGTGCAGTTTCTCCATTTGAATGCTATTATAACTAGCATTCTTTTTGTAAAGCTCTACAATGATGATCAATGAAAAATATGTTTTAGTTCCTGCAAGTATGTTCAGAACATCTAGATAAAGTTCCGAAAGTTAAACTGTCGCTCTGGAACAAAAGAAACCTTTAGACAATGAGATATTATGTTTCGAACATCAATATAACGCGCAGAACATAACACTGTCGTTCTGAACTAATAATGAACAATTTATATGCTCTGTTCATTTTCTAAAAAACTAATCCATCTATAATTAAATAAGCACAATATATCGAACGACTTTCAAAATGTTCCGAACTGCATGTTAAAATCTAAAAGGCACAACGGTTACAATTAGCAGTTGCACTCGTTTGAGTAGTACATAACGGTTACGAGTTTCATCAAAAGTCACTTTCCATAAAACCATTCACAACAGACTCGTCGATTGCCATTTTACTCTTATAATTACCGAACAGTCACATATTGATTCCACATATTTCAAAATGTCTCGTCGTCCAAGAACAAGGGGAGCACCTATAAGAGGAGCATCGAGTTCAAGATGGCCTAGGGTTCCTTCCTCGAGTTCACATTCAGATTCTGAAAATTCAAACGACGGCTTGAACCACCTGAGGTATGAAGTGTGGGAATGGAAATTCAAATTCGAAGAATTCTTCCATGATTATAGAAGGGACATAAGAAGGGTGAAGAGAATGCTTAAAGGGCTGCTTGCTGAAAAGGGTATTGATTATGTCCCGTACTCCATACCACCAGGAACACCACCTGAAGCACCACCAAGAGCTCCACAACATGCACCCTAAGTTCGATTGCTTATGATTATTTTAGTTATAATTTTATGTATCAGTGGTTATATTAAGTGGCCGTTTGGCCATAAAAAGTGAAAAAAAATTTTGGAAAATCTTTTTTGGTTGAAGTTTGAAATCAAGTAGAAAAAGTGTTTGTTCCTCATTTTTTAAAAATAGATTTCACTTTTTTTTCAAAAAGCTTATACATTGACTTTCACCCCACAGATTCTTCAAAACTAACAAATTGCCCCTATCATAAAGCAACCATCCTGCTTACAACTTCTTCAACACAACCATAAATGGCTTTTTCTCTTCCGTTTTATATAAGTTACATCTATGATTTTGCAAAATATAACATCACTGTCTGCCTTCTTGAAATGAAATCAAAATTATACGAGATTGCTAAACAAATTCAATACAGACAAACATATTTTCCTATCAGAACAACAAAGAGAACTATTAATGCTATTGTTGCTGAGTGCTTAATGTCCCTTATGTTGAAGCACGCTAAATTTTTTGTTTTGCTGACAAGGTATATGAGATAAAAATAAAGTTTTTTTTTTGTATGTAAGAGATGAATTTGGTGGGGTATATTAATGAGGGAGTTAACTTATAAATTATAAAAACTTTGTGCAAAAATGGTTATTTCCAACTGTTATTTTTTCAAGAAAAAAGTGGGTCTAAGCAGTTTTTGCTTTTTGAAAAAAGTAACTTCTAACTTTTTTTGAAATATTAGCATAATCTTGTGCCCAAACAGTTTTTGCCAAAAAATATTTGAAAAAATCCTATGGACAAACAGGTCCTAAGGAACGACTTGTCGTTCCAGAACGAAGTTGTATTGTTCAAGGGTAAGCTTAATTAAATATTGCTGATGTTTGGAACATCATCTTGTTTTTCAGGTACAATAATACGTCGTTCTGGAGCTTATGAAATAATCGTCTAAATTTTACTGTCATTTTCTGTTGAATGCAGAACAACTGAACAATATATAAGAATGTTTGTTTTAATTACGACTAATTATGCTATCCTTTTAAGCACATTAAATGATATTACTTGGCTAAGAAAATAAAAGTCATTCATACCTAATTACATAACCAAAATAAAAGTCAAAAGATTATCCAGATATTACATATTACCCAAATTAAGGCTTCATTTTGCCGTCAAAAATACAAACAGCTAAACGTCGCCTCCACTGATCAGCCACATTGTCAAAAATTTTGTCTATGGGGGTGTTTGTAATGAGATGCTCAATGTACATCAACGCGAACACTCCACAAGATTGCCCTGTTAGGTTTTGTGGACAACGTGATCTTGGCACTCTCTCAAACGACCACATGTCTCCTTCTTTACACATCGGATCCAAGTCTTTGAATAACTTAGAATTTCTGATATAGATCGGAAACATGTAGAGAATGGGGACAATTATTGGCAAGAACTTTTCATCATTATTGCAACCATGATTGCAATCATACACCCAAACCTTCGCTTCAACTATGTCAAACACCACCATCACGTAGTGATTGTCATTGATGTTGAAGACGGCGAAGATCCTCTTAGAACCAGCCCAACACCTACCCCCTTGGTAGGGTAGATTTCCATGTGCATACTTCAGATAATCCTCATCAAACTGATACGCATTCAACGCCTCATCAAGCGGTATCTTATCATCTTGCGCATCTTTTTCCAGTTGGTAGTAGCATTTTTTCATGTTTGTCAAGAATGCCATATCCAAAATGAGGTCACTTTGATCGTAATGATCGGGGTAATTCAAATGCCTCTCCCGCATCATTGTCATCACAGCTTCTACATACTGCATAACATATAAGAGAGAAAAATAAATTGGAGTATAAGTGAGTGAAGGAAAGGTCTGTCTTCCCGAGCATCATTCCATGTTCGGAACGACTGTGTGATGTTCTAGAAATCTATGAGAAGCTAGAAATGCTTCAGTTGTTCCAAGCATAATAACGATGTTCCGAACTCGGTTAGTATGTTCCCTACAACGACGTGAAGTTCAGAAAATCATTCAAAAATAAACTTACAATGTCTCACAGCCACACAGTCTTGTTCATCAGATCTTTGAAACCTAGGTAATTCATCGGCAATCCAAGAAAAACATCTTTTTGTTTCTTCCTCTTTTTGATAAATGCATTCAACGCCAACACTTTTTTCCACTTCAATGGCTTGTAAATATCCACTGGAAGCCTCGGACCAACTTCTTCTTGCTTCTTCTTCTCTTCTGTTTGTAGTGATTTCACAGCCTTTGGAGGTTTCATAATCATTTTGCTCTTCAACTGCTCAATCGTCTCCTGCATGGCCGCCATCTCCATCTCCATGCCTTTACGCCAATCGTCGCAATCTTTGCAATTGCAACTGCTACATTTGGGGATGTCGAATCCATCATCACCAGAAGAATCACCTTTGATTTGCTCAGAAGCACCATCATTTGTCTCATAAGGCACGATCTGTTGCTCAAAAGCCACCATCTTTATCTCATAAACCACGATCTTTTGATCATAAGCAACGATCTTTTGATCATAAGCCAAAATCTTTTGCTCCATTGCTTCCCTCCATCCGCTGCATTCATCACATTTGCAGCCTCTACAATTGGAGCTCCTCTTCACTATACCAACTTCAGTGATACCCACAACTTCAAACTCACCGCCAACTTCATCACCATCAGCTTTGTTTCTAATGTCAATATTTACATCTTGCAGGCCACCAATTCCCTCTTCATTGTATTCACCATCGCTTCCAAACATCATCATTTCTGGGGCTTCCATAGCTTTAATTTCTATCACTTGTCTTAGAGGGGTTGCAGGATTGTTTTTGAAGATACAAATTGTAGTGCCACCAACAAGACCAACGCTGCAAGCATCCTCAAACACTTTACAAAAATGATCTATTGTGTCGTCCTCGGAGTCTTCAAATGGCACGAGGTCTAGAAAGTAATCCATGTCCAGCTCTTCATCAGTAGGAATGAGGAAAGGGTGAACAACCTATTAATATACCCAACAACATTAAATAAATATCAACTAAATTTTAAAAATCTTTTAAAGTTGTTTGGAACAAAGTCATGTTGTTCGAAAACATCAAAAGAGATATTCCGAACATCGTTGACTGAAGCAGTTGACGGTTCTTCATGAAGATGTTCCGAACATCAATTAGAAATATCTCAGCAAACATGAGGTTGTTCCAAACATTACATAAGATATATGGAAAACGGAATACTTACAGGAACATCATGTTGGTCAAACAACCTGACCGTATCTCTTTCACAAATTTCAGTAAACATGTTATGATCCTTTGCATTGTTTTTTCTTTTGGCAAATCCTTTGGTCTCAAGGCAGGAATAGCTTCATGAGCCCAGGCCATGAATGCCCATGGAAAGCCATAACGATTGTAAGTCTGGCTTCCTTCTGCACGAGGTTCCATTGGCTTTATCAGATATTCCATTGTTAATTCAAAACTCATCCTACCCCAAGGATAACGCTGGAATGCCTCAAGATCGGCGAACAAGCACACCACCCATTACTCTATTCCATATCTGGAATCCCTCGCACAAAGAATAGTATGAACAAACCAAGTCATGCACATATTTAAATACCACTTCTTAGGACAGGTTCTAGAACATACCAACTCAAGCAAGTCACCAGACTTCACAGCTTGCTTTTTCTTCGGTTGTTTTTGTTTTTTGGGCTTGTTGAACTTCCTCTTGGAGGGTTAAGGTGAGGGTGAGGGTGAGGGTGAGGGTGAGGGTGACTCCTCCACCTTCTTCTTCCCCTTCCGCTTCCTACTACCCTTCTCCTTCTCCTTCTTTTCCTTCTTCTCCTTCTCCTCCTTTTCCTTTATCTCTTTCTCCTTCTCCTTCCTCTTTTTCTCCTTGAAATAATCAACAACAAACTTCCACAATTCCTTCCCCTTTTCATTCATTTTTTCATATATTGTTTACTTGGATAGGCACCACAGTTTAGCACTGTCATTAGTGCAAACTCGGATAGGCCAAAACATGCTGGCAATCCATTGAAGGATATCCAAACCTCTTTCTGCTTCTTTCAAATAATCCTTCACATGAGGAGGTTATGCACCAACTTGGTGCCAAACAGTGGATATTCCGGTAATTGCAAGAAAGAACCGAAATAGCTATTGACAAATCCCCTTCTCACCTGCAATTTTTTCAGAACCTCCTTGAAATGTATCATACCCCTAGCCAACGAAGAACGAACAGTAATCTTCCCATTAAAAGGTTCATTTTTGGTCAGGAAGGTCTTGAAGAGACCCTCAACGTTAGTCTTGAAAGTAGCATGACCAACGTCTTCATACTGCACATAATTTTAGCATAAAATTAATAAAATGAATCACAATGATAGTAAATCACATTAAAGGAAAAACATAAATGTTCGGAACATGTTTATTCTGAGGTTCTGAATGACAGTAGCAACCGTTTGGAATAATCCGTAACGTATTCCGAACGAGAGCTACCAGCCTTAATGCTGATGTTGGGAACATATAAATGTCGTGTAGAACATCAGCATTGGCGTTCCGAATAATACGAGTTTCAATTCAACTATCACTGGTCTTCCTCCAGTTTCAATCCAAATGTTCCTTCAGCAGTTTCCTTCTCTTCACCTGCTTCCTCTTCAACATTTCCACCTGCATTATTTACAGCTTCTCCATCTATTTTAACTCTTTATTCACGATCCTTCAGAAAGTTGCTTTCTAAAATTACATCATCCGCCTCTCTTCTACTTCTTTTACTGCTTCTTGGACTCTCCCCTTTTTATCTGCTTCCCCCTCTACTTCTTCTCTTTTTTCTCTACTTAAATCATCAGCTTCTTTATTTTTTTTACCACCATCTTCCTCTTCCTTTTCACAATCACCATCTTCCACTCCAGTCCTCAAAAAAATCACTTTTTAACAGTTCATCAATACCGTCCTCATCTAAATCCACCCTTCTTTCACCCTCATCTACAACCCTCTCCAAATCCTCCCCACCTTTACTTAGATCGTAATTTGGTGCTGGACTTTGGCTTTCCTCTTGTTTATCACCTTTGCTCCGTGGACCTACTACTTCTCCTTAGCTATCGTCGTCACTCTCCACAGCTAATTTTCTTTTAGTTGTTCTAGTTGTTTTTGGGCGTTTAGGAGTAAGTTCTAAATCTGTAGGAGTACGTTCCGAATCTGAAGTTGTAGGCTTCTCAAGTTTCTTCTTCGGCGAAGGGCCCTTTCTTTTAGAAATTGCCTTCTTGGGAGTCTTTGTAGGCTGCTTCTTCTGCTCATCTTCATCTTTATTTCTCGGTCTTAAATTTACCATTTTTCTGCAAAGCAAACCAAGGGGATACAAAATTTAGTTACAGAAAATCATGAACATCCTATTAGATGTTTAGAACCTCAGATACAATGGTGTTCGGAACATCAAGACACATAACAGCAATAACTTCAATTTGCAACTAAATAAAGCAGCGTTGGTTCCCAGAAAATCCTTAAATCGTCACAATATAACCATAAAATGTAAAAAGCCTAAAAATTTCAGTTGAACATCAAAAATCTCCTTTGTAGTTCGGAACTACTTTACCCATTAAAACACATAATGTCATTCAATTTCAACACAATATTACACCTTTTGTACAAAAACAAACATCCAAATCATCGTTAATCACTATCGACGAAAAAATTAAAAACAAAAACCTAGGTTCGACATTTACACCACTGTTTAAATGATAATGACATTGTTTACCTTTTGTTGTATTGCTGATCGGATTACTTGAAAACTACAGAGAAGTTGGAGAGTATTTGGTTTAGATTTGGCGTGACTTGGGAGATGAAGTGAAGTGAAGGAGTAGTTCGAAAGGCCACGCGGGGAGTGGGGAGGGAGTTTAATGGTACGTTGTTCCCAATGTTTCAATTTATTATTATGTATGTTTTAAGAAAAACCCTCAAGTTTTAAAAGTATTAATTTGGTCCATGATTAGTGTTAATCAGACTTAGAAAAAAAATGGAAAAGAAGAGCGGAGGACCTTTTCTGCCAAAAAAGACTTGTGGAGTTCTGGAACGCCACAAGTCACAACTAACTTCATTACCTCTATCACACTTTATAAATTCTAATCCCTATTTCAGAAAAATCTTCACTTTGACATCTTTCCTTCGTTGTCTTTTGATCATTGCACTTCCTTCCAAAGACATGTGTTTTTCATCCTAATTATTACAAAAGTAATTGATGGTTTAAGACTTAACTAGAATTTCTATTTGAACGTTCATTAGCGATTTTTAAGTAGTTTGTTATATTTTGGGAATACGACGTTACCTTGGTATTTATATTTAGTAACGACATAAATCTATTCTGAAGAGAACATCATCCATAACATACTTTGCATCACCTTTTCCTATCCAAAACAATATCCTGCTAATCATATTTATTGTTGTGTCTTACTTATTTATGAATTGTTCTTGTGCTTAATATCATCTCTATTATATTTCAAACACGTTAAACAGTAATACACCAAGCTAAGGCTGATGTAAAGTAAAATCACCTTTAAATGCTTCAGCAGGTTGTTAGGTACATGAATTCATTTTTTTATTTCGTTTAACTATCTTGCGTACAAATTCATTTAACCCGACTAATTAAGAAGAATATAATCTCTATTCAACAATTGCGTGCCAATTCTGCGGCAAAATCACCTTTAAATACCTTTAAAGTTAGGTACATGAATTTAATATTCTGCGGTTTAAACTTTAGGTATCCAGAACTTACGAGTATCACTAATCTAAATACATTATGAATGATCAACGTTGACAGGTTTTTATTTCTATAATTTATTAATTAGGACATCACTTAGAGTATTTTTACTGACAGAAATATAGCCTGTACATACGAGTAGAAAGAATATCTGCTAAAAATTAGACATGAACCCACAATGTGATGGGATTATTCTCGAACCAACAATGTTAATTTTAATGTTTTTTTTTTATCATATGAAGTGACTTTGCTTCAAAAAGTTCAATCCCTACAAGCATAATTCCTAGTAACAAAAAGACTCAAAATAACATAAGGGACTTACAAAAATACCCACACAGCATAAACTAATTACCAGTTCTTACCAAATATGTTTTATTTTATCTGACCTACCCATAAGATATTTACAAGAGTACCAAATTTTTAATTTTAATGTTTCCCACCCCCAAAATCTCCCAAAAATTGGACATAAACCCTAACAATACCCTTCAAAACATGACAAACCCATTTACTTTCTTTTCCATAAGATTTTCAAATATTTTGGCTCCAAAACAACATCAATGGAGGTGAAAAATATGTCAATATTTGACCAACTACGGTAGGGAATGAGATTCAGATTTCACTCATTTTTACTTCTCCACTTCTTCTATTCACACACGCGCACACACTTTCTTCTCTAGAATTTTCATCTATTTTTGCATCTCCACCTTCTTCCTTCACACGCACACATACTTTATTCTGTAAAATTTTCATCTATTTTTGCATCTCCACCTTCTTCCTTCATACGCATCTTCTTCCCCGCAAATTTCACAGAATTTCTACAAATATGAGTGGTTATTATCGTTTAATCGAATTCTTCATTACTGTAACTTTAATTCCTTTAGTGTTCAAATACCTAGGGATCTTTCTTGGGCAAAGACAAAAGTTTAGCTTTTTCTATTAAAGTGTTGCAAGGAGTTATTATTGAGTTTTTTCTATTAAAGTGTTACAAGTTTGGAGTTTACTTTTGCTTCTAATTGGCGCGCACTGTGGATATCAATCATTGTGGAGCAGCTTTGAACGTAAATAATTGGGATTGATAGGAGTGTTTACACTATGTTCATGTGGAATTAGCTTGCTATATTACATGATTAGCCATCAACTTTTCAGAAATTTGTTTGTTGATGTGCTTTTATCAAAACTGCGTAGTTTGGCTCCATTTTGCTGTCTGGATTTCACTCTTGCCAGCACTGTATTTTACCTTTGGCCCCTAGGAGGTTGCTCGCGTGTTTTTTGTTTAGACGATGAAGTTGTTGCCTGGGAAATTTGGTATGGTTATGCTCGCACAGGTGCTTGCTATGGTGAGCTAACTTCTACCTGCTAGCGCCTCTTTTGCTGCGTTGCTTAACTTGGCAAAGTTTATTTCAGCTTTGGCGTAAAATTTATAGGATGTTGCTCAACCTATTCCTATCATGTTTTCTTTCCAGTTTCTTCAGCGTGTTTGCTTTTCTTGTGAGGAGATTGTTGAGTTGCTTAGTTTTCTGCCTAGCTTCATGCTACAGTTCGTGGACATGCTCGCTGAGGGGAACCTTTTTCTGTCCAACAATTTGATCTGCTTGTGTAGACAGCTGGCTTTACCAATTTTATCAAGGCACAACCTGCACATTTTTATAGAAAACACAACAGCAAGAAAGGGAGATTGAGCAACATCAACAAGAGGATACCTAGTGATAAAAATCAAATAGATAAATGGAAAGAACTTTACTGGTTAGTAGTGCTAGCTAGAAATGTCATTGTAAAGTGTATGGTTAAGTGTATAACGATGATGCTCATTCCAATGGGATGAATGTAACTCTTAATCATATTTTGATTTTTAGTATTTTAGACATGTATAGTTTTTCGGTATACAAGATATTAAAGGAGTATACGGTATATAAAAATATTTTTTGTTAGGTTGGTGTCAACACCGGTGCAACACATTTAAAGTGGTATACCGACGAATTATACAGTACACCATCATTGTATACCTTGCCATTGTACAGTATAAGTATATTGGTTTATTTTTTTGTGTGTTAATTGATTTATCTGTTTACTTAGTTACTATAGTGGTTTACTTAGTTCAATATTAATTGTTCTTTTCCCTTTTCTTCTAGTCGGGTTTCTTTCCATTGTACATTCCATTTCAAGTAACAATAAAAAAATTACCTTTCTATTGTATACTTTTATAGTATATGGTATACCCCGATGGTATACAAGTTTGATTTTGCCACATTATATTTTCTTATTAACAAAAAAAAATTATCTTTCTATTGTATACCTTTATAATATACGGTATTACCCCAATGCTATACAAGCTTGATTTTTCAACATTATATATGCTTGTCTTCCTATTGTTTACCTTTATAGTATACAATATACCCAATGGTATACAAGTTTGATTTTGCCACATTATATTTTCCTATTAACAAAAAGAAAATTGTGTTTCTATTATACCTCAGTGGTATACAAGTTTGATTTTGCCACATTATATATGCCTATTAACAAAAAAAAATTGTCTTTCTATTATATACCTTTATAGTATACGGTATACCCCAACGGTATACAAGTTTGATTTTGCCACAATATATATTTCTAGTAACAAAAATAAATTGTCTTTCTATTGTATGTATATTTATAGTATATGGTAAACTCCGATGGTATACAAATTTGATTTTGCCACATTACATTTGCCTATTAACAAAAAAAAAAATGTCTTTTTATTGTATACCTTTATAGTATATGGTATACCCCAATGGTATACAAGTTTGATTTTGCTACACTATATTTGCCTATTAACAAAAAAAAAATTGCCTTTCTACTGTATACCTTTATAGTATACGGTAATGCCCAAATGGTATACAAGTTTGATTTTGCCATATTCTATATGCCTATTAACAAAAGAAAATGTCTTTCTATTATATACGGTATTACCCCAATGGTATATAAGTTTGATTTTGCCACATTATATATTTCTAGTAACAAAAAAAAAATTATCTTTTTATTGTATATACCTTTATAGTATATGGTATACCCCAATGGTATACAAGTTTGATTTTGCCACATTACATTTGCTTATTAACAAAAAAAAAAAAAGATTATCTTTTTATTGTATACCTTTATAGTATACGTATACCCCAATGGTATACAAGTTTGATTTTGCCACATTATATTTGCCTATTACCTAAAAAAATATACGATACACCAAAAAAGTATATACATGTTTCACCATATAATTATTATACCAATATAATATATTGTATACCACAAAAGTATATAATTATATTGAACTTCAATATAATAGCATGCCAATAAAGTATATTGTATACTACAAAAGTATACAATAGAAAATTTGTGATCACTTGTCCAGCCAAAACCCCGTCATGTCAAAGAATACATAGCTGCTTCTAAACTAGACCAGCATCCAGTCTATGCTACTGGTGAAGAACAATTTGTTACTCTCCATATACCAGATGAGTTTTCCACTCATCGGAAGTCTCACCATTTCACTCACATTCACTTTGGTGCAGTAAAATTAGCCCTTACATACCATGGTCGGAAAGGTCAACCAGTAGTTGCACGGCTAGCTCTGTTGGATTCAAGATACCTAGAATACCAACATGCTAATCTTGGAACTGCAGAAATCACTTTAAATGCAGGAACAGTGTTTGTAACCCTTTTCCCAAATTTCACCATGTCCCTGTCTGATCCAAATCTGTCAACAGCACTAAAAATCCAGGTTCAAATTCAGGGTGCTCCTCTAACAAAAGAATCAATCCAAGCAACCTTGCATTACCAAATTGCATGGAGAGTCCAAAACCATGCTATGGATCTGACACTCCCTGGTGGTGACGAAGCACTATTTCTCAAAATAGATGCTGGAACAGGAGCCACGAGATGTACCCAAGTGCCTCGACAATTATCAAAAGAAGATTTAATAAAAATCTTACCAGATTCTTGGGTTACCAATTATGAAAAGTTGAGAGAACCTGATGAACCTTTGAGGTCAACAGACTCAATCATTTCAAGGAGAAATGACAATACTGTAGCTGTCAGTTTTGATCATTCTTCGCTCAAAAAGCCACGTAATACCCATCATTTTGTAGGAATGATCGCTGACAAAGATGATAGTCTGCTTTCATATCCTAAGGACAACCCAGAATGCTTTTTCCAGAGACTTCCTGATATCATGTCCTCACAAGATTGGATTTGTCAATTCAACATTGATGGAACATTTTCACAGTGGTTTAAAGATCCTTTTGATGGACATTGTCCATGGGATTTGGATTGCAACTGCCATTCTTGTCTTCACAATGATGATGAAGATACAGACTCTGATGATGATTTCCCGCCAAAATATACAGGAAAGCCACGACCTGGCAGTCTTGCGGAAGAAAAGATGCTCAAAAAAATGTTGGAGAACAATGATCCATCTGTTGGTTCTCTTAGCAGACCAGGCAAGTATGACTATGTTGTACGATATGATGTCCCAAAATGGATTCATAACTCTATTTCAGAAATCAATCCATCTGGTTGGAATGATGATCAAAGCCTGTTTCTGAACAAAGCAAAACCAAGTTCACCACAAAATTCCACACACAAAGCCAGAAAATCACTGCCAAAAATTTGCATGTTTCAGCCCCTCAATTATGCCGATCATTTTCCACCTTTAACACCCTTTACTAAAGAAGGGGCAGACCACACTCCTAAAGTTCCCAAAAGAAATGTTGTTTTGCCTTCGGGGGCTAAGGATCCAACTGGTGAGCTGGAGGCGACAATCAACTGGCAGACAGAGAATGCTTTGGCACAAAACAGGTTATTGACAACCATTGATAAAACGCTGAAAGAAACAGCTGTGAAGGTTGATAAGGTCTCTGATCAATCCATAAAGAATCAAAGTTTAATCAAGATCTTAGAACGACAGCTTCAGGAAGTAAACAACAAATTGTGTCCCCCAGGTACCTCTCTGTTTCAGTTTTTTGATCAACAGAAAATTGAGATGGCTTCTCTCAAGGAACAAATCAGACTTCTCAAAGAACCTCACAAAGCACATTTGCCACCAGATCCACGCCCATCCATAAATCCATCTTTTACAACCCCTTTCCATTCTCCTTTCACATCCTCCCAGACAACTCCACAGCTCTCGCTATTCTCTCAGTACCCAGTTCAACCACCATCCCCAAGCTCTTTTGATTTGGCTAAATTAGTATGGGAAAAGAAAGATGCACTTGCCGCTGAAAAGCACGCCCAAAGAAGAAAAGAAAAGGCCAAGACCAAGTCAGTACCTTTGTCTGACAAAAAGTCTGACCCTCAGTCAAGTACTGCTCACTTTGGCGATCAAACACAATCCATGTTCTCAGACTCTTCTTTACCTAAATTTTATGCCATTAAAAACCCAGCCGATGACTCTGACAACGCTTCCACTGAAGCATATTCTGAGTCGAGTGATGCCATGGAAAACTCCTTTTCAATGTCAGAAATTTCATCTGAGTCCAATAATGATTCGTTCTACTCACAATCTTCTGTGGAATCATTTACAAGTCAGATCAAGGATTTGCCTCAAACCTATATGGTTCGCCCAACTGAACCAGAAGTTTCAGAGGTCAATGACGAAACTGATGGTATGACAGAAGATCCCATTCCTGAAACCAGGCCAGAAATCACTCCGCCTAAATTAGTTGGCACAGGTTTCCATACTTTCACCCTTGATGACATCTCCATCACCAAATGGCCTGAAAGAATCCAGGATTTCTATACTTGGATGATCACAAAACAACTGGTGGAACGAGAACATATTCTCATTTTGTCTGAATTCACAGCAAGACTCTCTGGAACTCTCAGAGAATGGTGGAATTCTCTTGGCCCGGCTGACAAGAATGCATTTCTCACTTCACAGGATTTCACTTGGAATATCAAAATTCTGCATTCTTATTTTTGCGGGGATCAAAGCCTAAACAAGGAAGACTTGCGCAAGCAAATTTTCGAGATGAAATGCCTCACTTATGATAGAAAGAAAATTGATCGTCATTTCCAAAGAATGATCAAACTCTTCTATCATATTGGTGGAGAAGAGTCCTTAAAGCAGGCCTTTGTATCTTCTCTACCTCCAATCTTGTCAGAAAGAATCTCAGCCTTATTGAAAGAAAGAAGAACACCAATTTCACAGATGCAAGTTGGTGAAATTAGACAGGCAGCTTTTTATGTTCTTGATGACCTGTGTAGCAAGAAGAAATTCTTCAATCAAATGAAGAATATGTCTAGAGACCTAGAAAAAGCATGTACTAGATCAGATCTGGTAATCAAAGCCGACAAAGGATGCTCAGGCTATTGCAATGCCTCAAGAAGAAGGAAGTTTAAACGATTTAAACTACCACGGTTCAGGGAGCAGGAGGGCAGGCAATTCCGCAAGAGGAGAAGGTTTTTCAGACGGAGCAGTTCTAATAAATCTTCCAGGCAGAAACCCAAAGCTTGTTATACTTGTGGGAAGATTGGTCATTTTGCAAAGAATTGCCCCCAGAATAAGAAGTCTATCAAATTGATTTCTCAGATACAACAATACACTGGTGTTGATATTGAAAATGATGATCTTGAATCAATCTTCTCACTTGAAGATGAGCCCAGTGATGATACTTTGTTTTCCCTTGAGTATTATGAAGAATATGGTGGGGAACAATACCATATCTCCTCCTGCGCAACTTCAGAACAGTTCCCAAAGATTCAGGCAATCATGGAAATTCCTCAAACAGAAGTTCGACTGTATCCCTCCAAGTGGGATAAGCCTATTTCTGTTATTGCCTTTTATGACACTGGCGCAGCTCACTCAATCATGGATCCAGCAATTCTTCCAAAGGAATACTGGACACCACATTTCAGGACTTTTGGCACTGCAGGAGATGGAGTCTTCACAACTACTGTGCGAACAAAGCAGCCTATTGCCATTGAGTTTTTCCCAGGTTTCAAGTTCAGAACCAAACTGTTGGGATATGATATCCCTGGTAAGGATCTGATAATCGGGTTTGATATATACAAGCAGTTGAACAATAAGCTGTGCATTGGAGCTGATGGAATTCGATGGAAGAATCATTTCAAGCGATACACGGAAATCCCTCGTCTATTTCAGCTGGCTGACACTGATGAGATTGGTCAGATTGATAGTTATATCAAGTCTCAACTCTGTGCAGAATCCCATGTTGAATTCCTTGGAAAATGCACCCATCCATTGTGGCACAATCATGAATTTTTCATTCGCTTGCCCTTCAAGAAGAATGAAAATATCAATCCTACGAAAGCCAGTCATTCTGGAATGAATCCAGAGCATCTCCATTTGGCGGTCAAAGAATGTGAAGAATTGCAACAATTTGATCTAATTGAACCCTCAGATTCTCAGTGGGCATGTGAAGCATTTTATGTGAACAAACGCTCTGAACAAATCAGGGGAAAGCTTCGATTGGTTATCAATTACCAGCCCCTAAACCATTTTCTCCAAGATGACAAATTTCCCATCCCAAATAAACTCACCCTTTTCTCCCATTTATCCAAAGCAAAAATTTTCTCAAAATTTGATCTCAAGTCAGGGTTTTGGCAATTAGGAATTCATCCGGAAGATAGGCCAAAAACAGGCTTTTGCATACCAGACCGCCACTTTCAATGGAAGGTTATGCCTTTCGGTCTCAAAACCGCCCCTTCATTATTCCAAAAAGCCATGATCAAAATATTCCAGCCGATCTTACACTCAGCTTTGGTCTACATTGATGATGTTCTCCTGTTCAGCAATACCATTGATGAACACATACTGTTGCTTAATCAGTTCATTGACTTAGTCAAACGGTATGGTGTCATGTTATCAGCAAAAAAGATGCTGCTTGCTCAAACCAAGATCCAGTTTTTAGGCATGGAATTCTCTTCAGGATCATACAGTCCAGGTGGGCATATTTCCCAGGAGCTTCTCAAATTTCCAGATACAAATCTCACCAAGAAACAGATACAGCAATTCCTTGGAGTTGTCAATTACATTCGAGATTTTATTCCTGAAGTGTCTGAACATATTACACCTCTTAGTAATATGTTAAAGAAAGCACCCCCAGCATGGGGAAAAGATCAAGATGCTGCTGTCCGACAACTTAAACATTTGTCTCAGCAAACCCAACCTCTTCACATTCCTTCTGATGGAAAGATGATCTTGCAGACAGATGCAAGTGATCAGTACTGGAGTGCGGTTCTACTTGAAGAACTGGATGGTGGAAGAAAAGTATGTGGCTATGCTAGTGGTAAATTCAAGGAATCTGAACAGCATTACCACTCCACCTTCAAGGAAATTCTTGCTGTCAAAAATGGGATTAAGAAGTTCAATTTCTTTCTCATTCATACTCATTTTCTGGTTGAAATGGATATGAAGGCATTCCCTAAAATGATCCGGATCAATCCAAAAATCATTCCTAATCCACAGATACTCCGTTGGGCACAGTGGTTGTCGCCATATCAGTTTGATGTCAAGCATCTGAAAGGGAAAGATAATATTCTTGCTGATTTCTTATCAAGGCCTCATGAATTTTCAAAGAAAGTTGAAGGTCGTCCAAAGATTTTGATGTTCCAAAGAACGACAAGGTCTAGAGCTAAAGCTTTACGTTCCACCCAAGCCAGTACAAGTAAAAGTCAGTCTTGGTCACACAACCTCCCAGGCCATCCACCAGAAGTTTTCAACCTACAATATCCTTGGGATCCTTCTGTGTTTACAGAAAGAAGAACACATTATGAATTGCAAGTTTTCAAGATCCATGGCGGATCTATCTTACAGCCTTATGGGGTAAATCATGTGTATCCTTTTGCACATATCTTTGTGGCTAGTCCATCTGATTTCTCGGAAGAACTCCTATGGATGTTTTGGTATTTACTCAATCATTATCACATCCTTATGGAATTTCGTTGCAGTAAGTTCAGAGAATTTGATCAACTTAACCCATGGTTAAAAAGTTTCCTATTATGGTTTAATGATCAAAATTATTGGACTTCCTTGTTTAAGGGTATGAAAGGAATCAAGAAATATGCAGTCCTCTGGTTCAACAGGCCTGTAACTATATTTCAAGGGAAACTTCATCCTCTACCTCAGGCTAGTATAGTTAAATGGAATAAAATTTCAGTCCTCAAAGATGAAGATGAATACTCTGAGTTGCAGCGCTTTATCTTTCAAGAAAATAAATGTATCCCTAAAGAGATTTGGCCAGGCTCATTAGCAAGTTGGAATTATAATGACATCCATCATCCACACCAACAATGGATCAAGGCAGCCAAGAAAGAATATCAAGAGATGCATGACTATTTTAAGGACTCCCAGGATCCTTATCCAGATTTCACAAAAATAGACTTAACCCAGCAGGAAATGGATACCTTACGCATAACACGTATCTATGAGGATAATCCTGATAATGCAGAAGATGATGTCAAAAGAAAGGTACGTCCAATGGTCTCTATAATTGAGGACTCACCAAGGAAAAGAAAGGATAGAGACAGATCGGAAAAAAGAAGAGCAAAAAACAAGGCCAAATATAAGATAAGACATGGTGATGACTGGTGGCTAGAGATGGGATACTCGACAAAGCCCTCTACTCCCTCATGGACATCTGGAAGTTCCACAGACTTCTACGACTGACAAAAAGATAAGAGGGAATCTCGTCACATGGGAAGAAAGGACAACTTATCTTTTCGTCCAACTTATCTTTTCCTTTATTTTGGTATTTTGTGTGTCAGCCTTATCTTATCGTATCTTATCTTTACTTTGTCCTAGTGGTCACTTTAAGTCACCATGCTTGTCTGTAAATTATTGTCCTTATGGTCATGTTAAGTTTCAGGGATTGTCTGAAAATTATAGGGGGTCTACGTAAGCAATGACGCTTTGTAAGATAGTTCTTGCCTATAAAAGGCACTTGTAAGATGTTGGAGAGATCACCAGAAAATCTCCCTTGTAAAATATTGTGTGATCAATAAAATGTGTGCTTTCTAAAATTCTTCATCGTTCCCAACTTACCAAATGATAGTTGAATCCGATGCCTAGTTTGAATTCCAAAATAGCTAATGGTGATTATCCTCCTGAGTGATTATATGGGGTTACCATACTAGGACTTTAACATGGCAGTTTGATTTGGCGTTTGGCCGTAAGAGCCGTAGTTAGTCAACTTGGTACCCTCAAATTCAATCAGAATTCTTATGAGGATTCAATCATGAGAATCCATTAGCTTACTTGGTTATTCGTATTTTGATTGGTATCAGAATAACCAATCAAAATACGAATAACCAAGTAAGCTAATGGATTCTCATGATTGAATCCTCATAAGAATTCTGATTGAATTTGAGGGTACCAAGTTGACTAACTACGGCTCTTACGGCCAAACGCCAAATCAAACTGCCATGTTAAAGTCCTAGTATGGTAACCCCATATAATCACTCAGGAGGATAATAACCATTAGCTATTTTGGAATTCAAACTAGGCATCGGATTCGACTATCATTTGGTAAGTTGGGAACGATGAAGAATTTTAGAAAGCACACATTTTATTGATCACACAATATTTTACAAGGGAGATTTTCTGGTGATCTCTCCAACATCTTACAAGTGCCTTTTATAGGCAAGAACTATCTTACAAAGCGTCATTGCTTACGTAGACCCCCTATAATTTTCAGACAATCCCTGAAACTTAACATGACCATAAGGACAATAATTTACAGACAAGCATGGTGACTTAAAGTGACCACTAGGACAAAGTAAAGATAAGATACGATAAGATAAGGCTGACACACAAAATACCAAAATAAAGGAAAAGATAAGTTGGACGAAAAGATAAGTTGTCCTTTCTTCCCATGTGACGAGATTCCCTCTTATCTTTTTGTCAGTCGTAGAAGTCTGTGGAACTTCCAGATGTCCATGAGGGAGTAGAGGGCTTTGTCGAGTATCCCATCTCTAGCCACCAGTCATCACCATGTCTTATCTTATATTTGGCCTTGTTTTTTGCTCTTCTTTTTTCCGATCTGTCTCTATCCTTTCTTTTCCTTGGTGAGTCCTCAATTATAGAGACCATTGGACGTACCTTTCTTTTGACATCATCTTCTGCATTATCAGGATTATTCTCATAGATACGTGTTATGCGTAAGGTATCCATTTCCTGCTGGGTTAAGTCTATTTTTGTGAAATCTGGATAAGGATCCTGGGAGTCCTGAAAATAGTCATGCATCTCTTGATATTCTTTCTTGGCTGCCTTGATCCATTGTTGGTGTGGATGATGGATGTCATTATAATTCCAACTTGCTAATGAGCCTGGCCAAATCTCTTTAGGGATACATTTATTTTCTTGAAAGATAAAGCGCTGCAACTCAGAGTATTCATCTTCCTCTTTGAGGACTGAAATTTTATTCCATTTAACTATACTAGCCTGAGGTAGAGGATGAAGTTTCCCTTGAAATATAGTTACAGGCCTGTTGAACCAGAGGACTGCATATTTCTTGATTCCTTTCATACCCTTAAACAAGGAAGTCCAATAATTTTGATCATTAAACCATAATAGGAAAACATGATTTACCCCATAAGGCTGTAAGATAGATCCGCCATGGATCTTGAAAACTTGCAATTCATAATGTGTTCTTCTTTCTGTAAACACAGAAGGATCCCAAGGATATTGTAGGTTGAAAACTTCTGGTGGATGGCCTGGGAGGTTGTGTGACCAAGACTGACTTTTACTTGTACTGGCTTGGGTGGAACGTAAAGCTTTAGCTCTAGACCTTGTCATTCTTTGGAACATCAAAATCTTTGGACGACCTTCAACTTGCTTTGAAAATTCATGAGGCCTTGATAAGAAATCAGCAAGAATATTATCTTTCCCTTTCAGATGCTTGACATCAAACTGATATGGCAAAAACCACTGTGCCCAACGGAGTATCTGTGGATTAGGAATGATTTTTGGATTGATCCGGATCATTTTAGGGAATGCCTTCATATCCATTTCAACCAGAAAATGAGTATGAATGAGAAAGAAATTGAACTTCTTAATCCCATTTTTGACAGCAAGAATTTCCTTGAAGGTGGAGTGGTAATGCTGTTCAGATTCCTTGAATTTACCACTAGCATAGCCACATACTTTTCTTCCACCATCCAGTTCTTCAAGTAGAACCGCACTCCAGTACTGATCACTTGCATCTGTCTGCAAGATCATCTTTCCATCAGAAGGAATGTGAAGAGGTTGGGTTTGCTGAGACAAATGTTTAAGTTGTCGGACAGCAGCATCTTGATCTTTTCCCCATGCTGGGGGTGCTTTCTTTAACATATTACTAAGAGGTGTAATATGTTCAGACACTTCAGGAATAAAATCTCGAATGTAATTGACAACTCCAAGGAATTGCTGTATCTGTTTCTTGGTGAGATTTGTATCTGGAAATTTGAGAAGCTCCTGGGAAATATGCCCACCTGGACTGTATGATCCTGAAGAGAATTCCATGCCTAAAAACTGGATCTTGGTTTGAGCAAGCAGCATCTTTTTTGCTGATAACATGACACCATACCGTTTGACTAAGTCAATGAACTGATTAAGCAACAGTATGTGTTCATCAATGGTATTGCTGAACAGGAGAACATCATCAATGTAGACCAAAGCTGAGTGTAAGATCGGCTGGAATATTTTGATCATGGCTTTTTGGAATAATGAAGGGGCGGTTTTGAGACCGAAAGGCATAACCTTCCATTGAAAGTGGCGGTCTGGTATGCAAAAGCCTGTTTTTGGCCTATCTTCCGGATGAATTCCTAATTGCCAAAACCCTGACTTGAGATCAAATTTTGAGAAAATTTTTGCTTTGGATAAATGGGAGAAAAGGGTGAGTTTATTTGGGATGGGAAATTTGTCATCTTGGAGAAAATGGTTTAGGGGCTGGTAATTGATAACCAATCGAAGCTTTCCCCTGATTTGTTCAGAGCGTTTGTTCACATAAAATGCTTCACATGCCCACTGAGAATCTGAGGGTTCAATTAGATCAAATTGTTGCAATTCTTCACATTCTTTGACCGCCAAATGGAGATGCTCTGGATTCATTCCAGAATGACTGGCTTTCGTAGGATTGATATTTTCATTCTTCTTGAAGGGCAAGCGAATGAAAAATTCATGATTGTGCCACAATGGATGGGTGCATTTTCCAAGGAATTCAACATGGGATTCTGCACAGAGTTGAGACTTGATATAACTATCAATCTGACCAATCTCATCAGTGTCAGCCAGCTGAAATAGACGAGGGATTTCCGTGTATCGCTTGAAATGATTCTTCCATCGAATTCCATCAGCTCCAATGCACAGCTTATTGTTCAACTGCTTGTATATATCAAACCCGATTATCAGATTCTTACCAGGGATATCATATCCCAACAGTTTGGTTCTGAACTTGAAACCTGGGAAAAACTCAATGGCAATAGGCTGCTTTGTTCGCACAGTAGTTGTGAAGACTCCATCTCCTGCAGTGCCAAAAGTCCTGAAATGTGGTGTCCAGTATTCCTTTGGAAGAATTGCTGGATCCATGATTGAGTGAGCTGCGCCAGTGTCATAAAAGGCAATAACAGAAATAGGCTTATCCCACTTGGAGGGATACAGTCGAACTTCTGTTTGAGGAATTTCCATGATTGCCTGAATCTTTGGGAACTGTTCTGAAGTTGCGCAGGAGGAGATATGGTATTGTTCCCCACCATATTCTTCATAATACTCAAGGGAAAACAAAGTATCATCACTGGGCTCATCTTCAAGTGAGAAGATTGATTCAAGATCATCATTTTCAATATCAACACCAGTGTATTGTTGTATCTGAGAAATCAATTTGATAGACTTCTTATTCTGGGGGCAATTCTTTGCAAAATGACCAATCTTCCCACAAGTATAACAAGCTTTGGGTTTCTGCCTGGAAGATTTATTAGAACTGCTCCGTCTGAAAAACCTTCTCCTCTTGCGGAATTGCCTGCCCTCCTGCTCCCTGAACCGTGGTAGTTTAAATCGTTTAAACTTCCTTCTTCTTGAGGGATTGCAATAGCCTGAGCATCCTTTGTCGGCTTTGATTACCAGATCTGATCTAGTACATGCTTTTTCTAGGTCTCTAGACATATTCTTCATTTGATTGAAGAATTTCTTCTTGCTACACAGGTCATCAAGAACATAAAAAGCTGCCTGTCTAATTTCACCAACTTGCATCTGTGAAATTGGTGTTCTTCTTTCTTTCAATAAGGCTGAGATTCTTTCTGACAAGATTGGAGGTAGAGAAGATACAAAGGCCTGCTTTAAGGACTCTTCTCCACCAATATGATAGAAGAGTTTGATCATTCTTTGGAAATGACGATCAATTTTCTTTCTATCATAAGTGAGGCATTTCATCTCGAAAATTTGCGCAAGTCTTCCTTGTTTAGGCTTTGATCCCCGCAAAAATAAGAATGCAGAATTTTGATATTCCAAGTGAAATCCTGTGAAGTGAGAAATGCATTCTTGTCAGCCGGGCCAAGAGAATTCCACCATTCTCTGAGAGTTCCAGAGAGTCTTGCTGTGAATTCAGACAAAATGAGAATATGTTCTCGTTCCACCAGTTGTTTTGTGATCATCCAAGTATAGAAATCCTGGATTCTTTCAGGCCATTTGGTGATGGAGATGTCATCAAGGGTGAAAGTATGGAAACCTGTGCCAACTAATTTAGGCGGAGTGATTTCTGGCCTGGTTTCAGGAATGGGATCTTCTGTCATACCATCAGTTTCGTCATTGACCTCTGAAACTTCTGGTTCAGTTGGGCGAACCATATAGGTTTGAGGCAAATCCTTGATCTGACTTGTAAATGATTCCACAGAAGATTGTGAGTAGGACGAATCATTATTGGACTCAGATGAAATTTCTGACATTGAAAAGGAGTTTTCCATGGCATCACTCGACTCAGAATATGCTTCAGTGGAAGCGTTGTCAGAGTCATCGGCTGGGTTTTTAATGGCATAAACTTTAGGTAAAGAAGAGTCTGAGAACATGGATTGTGTTTGATCGCCAAAGTGAGCAGTACTTGACTGAGGGTCAGACTTTTTGTCAGACAAAGGTACTGACTTGGTCTTGGCCTTTTCTTTTCTTCTTTGGGCGTGCTTTTCAGCGGCAAGTGCATCTTTCTTTTCCCATACTAATTTAGCCAAATCAAAAGAGCTTGGGGATGGTGGTTGAACTGGGTACTGAGAGAATAGCGAGAGCTGTGGAGTTGTCTGGGAGGATGTGAAAGGAGAATGGAAAGGGGTTGTAAAAGATGGATTTATGGATGGGCGTGGATCTGGTAGCAAATGTGCTTTGTGAGGTTCTTTGAGAAGTCTGATTTGTTCCTTGAGAGAAGCCATCTCAATTTTCTGTTGATCAAAAAACTGAAACAGAGAGGTACCTGGGGGACACAATTTGTTGTTTACTTCCTGAAGCTGTCGTTCTAAGATCTTGATTAAACTTTGATTCTTTATGGATTGATCAGAGACCTTATCAACCTTCACAGCTGTTTCTTTCAGCGTTTTATCAATGGTTGTCAATAACCTGTTTTGTGCCAAAGCATTCTCTGTCTGCCAGTTGATTGTCGCCTCCAGCTAACCAGTTGGATCCTTAGCCCCCGAAGGCAAAACAACATTTCTTTTGGGAACTTTAGGAGTGTGGTCTGCCCCTTCTTTAGTAAAGGGTGTTAAAGGTGGAAAATGATCGGCATAATTGAGGGGCTGAAACATGCAAATTTTTGGCAGTGATTTTCTGGCTTTGTGTGTGGAATTTTGTGGTGAACTTGGTTTTGCTTTGTTCAGAAACAGGCTTTGATCATCATTCCAACCAGATGGATTGATTTCTGAAATAGAGTTATGAATCCATTTTGGGACATCATATCGTACAACATAGTCATACTTGCCTGGTCTGCTAAGAGAACCAACAGATGGATCATTGTTCTCCAACATTTTTTTGAGCATCTTTTCTTCCGCAAGACTGCCAGGTCGTGGCTTTCCTGTATATTTTGGCGGGAAATCATCATCAGAGTCTGTATCTTCATCATCATTGTGAAGACAAGAATGGCAGTTGCAATCCAAATCCCATGGACAATGTCCATCAAAAGGATCTTTAAACCACTGTGAAAATGTTCCATCAATGTTGAATTGACAAATCCAATCTTGTGAGGACATGATATCAGGAAGTCTCTGGAAAAAGCATTCTGGGTTGTCCTTAGGATATGAAAGCAGACTATCATCTTTGTCAGCGATCATTCCTACAAAATGATGGGTATTACGTGGCTTTTTGAGCGAAGAATGATCAAAACTGACAGCTACAGTATTGTCATTTCTCCTTGAAATGATTGAGTCTGTTGACCTCAAAGGTTCATCAGGTTCTCTCAACTTTTCATAATTGGTAACCCAAGAATCTGGTAAGATTTTTATTAAATCTTCTTTTGATAATTGTCGAGGCACTTGGGTACATCTCGTGGCTCCTGTTCCAGCATCTATTTTGAGAAATAGTGCTTCGTCACCACCAGGGAGTGTCAGATCCATAGCATGGTTTTGGACTCTCCATGCAATTTGGTAATGCAAGGTTGCTTGGATTGATTCTTTTGTTAGAGGAGCACCCTGAATTTGAACCTGGATTTTTAGTGTTGTTGACAGATTTGGATCAGACAGGGACATGGTGAAATTTGGGAAAAGGGTTACAAACACTGTTCCTGCATTTAAAGTGATTTCTGCAGTTCCAAGATTAGCATGTTGGTATTCTAGGTATCTTGAATCCAACAGAGCTAGCCGTGCAACTACTGGTTGACCTTTCCGACCATGGTATGTAAGGGCTAATTTTACTGCACCAAAGTGAATGTGAGTGAAATGGTGAGACTTCCAATGAGTGGAAAACTCATCTGGTATATGGAGAGTAACAAATTGTTCTTCACCAGTAGCATAGACTGGATGCTGGTCTAGTTTAGAAGCAGCTATGTATTCTTTGACATGACGGGGTTTTGGCTGGACAAGTGATTTTATTTGTGACCAGGGAGTGGTTGTACTTTTAGCGAAGGCAGAATAAGGGTTAAGAAGAGGAAGAGAAGTATTTGATATTTTTTGGTTTTCATGGAGAATGTCAACTTCATATAAGAAATCATATTTATTAGACAAAGCTTTAGAAAGACGAGGAGTACGATGAAACGTAGTAGCTAAAGAAGAAGGACCTTCTGTGTAAGGAGTTGGTGGTTGCATAATGGAGAGTAGAGAGGTTCCTTCCTTACCAAGGAATACTGGACACCACATTTCAGGACTTTTGGCACTGCAGGAGATGGAGTCTTCACAACTACTGTGCGAACAAAGCAGCCTATTGCCATTGAGTTTTTCCCAGGTTTCAAGTTCAGAACCAAACTGTTGGGATACGATATCCCTGGTAAGGATCTGATAATCGGGTTTGATATATACAAGCAGTTGAACAATAAGCTGTGCATTGGAGCTGATGGAATTCGATGGAAGAATCATTTCAAGCGATACACGGAAATCCCTCGTCTATTTCAGCTGGCTGACACTGATGAGATTGGTCAGATTGATAGTTATATCAAGTCTCAACTCTGTGCAGAATCCCATGTTGAATTCCTTGGAAAATGCACCCATCCATTGTGGCACAATCATGAATTTTTCATTCGCTTGCCCTTCAAGAAGAATGAAAATATCAATCCTACGAAAGCCAGTCATTCTGGAATGAATCCAGAGCATCTCCATTTGGCAGTCAAAGAATGTGAAGAATTGCAACAATTTGATCTAATTGAACCCTCAGATTCTCAGTGGGCATGTGAAGCATTTTATGTGAACAAACGCTCTGAACAAATCAGGGGAAAGCTTCGATTGGTTATCAATTACCAGCCCCTAAACCATTTTCTCCAAGATGACAAATTTCCCATCCCAAATAAACTCACCCTTTTCTCCCATTTATCCAAAGCAAAAATTTTCTCAAAATTTGATCTCAAGTCAGGGTTTTGGCAATTAGGAATTCATCCGGAAGATAGGCCAAAAACAGGCTTTTGCATACCAGACCGCCACTTTCAATGGAAGGTTATGCCTTTCGGTCTCAAAACCGCCCCTTCATTATTCCAAAAAGCCATGATCAAAATATTCCAGCCGATCTTACACTCAGCTTTGGTCTACATTGATGATGTTCTCCTGTTCAGCAATACCATTGATGAACACATACTGTTGCTTAATCAGTTCATTGACTTAGTCAAACGGTATGGTGTCATGTTATCAGCAAAAAAGATGCTGCTTGCTCAAACCAAGATCCAGTTTTTAGGCATGGAATTCTCTTCAGGATCATACAGTCCAGGTGGGCATATTTTCCAGGAGCTTCTCAAATTTCCAGATACAAATCTCACCAAGAAACAGATACAGCAATTCCTTGGAGTTGTCAATTACATTCGAGATTTTATTCCTGAAGTGTCTGAACATATTACACCTCTTAGTAATATGTTAAAGAAAGCACCCCCAGCATGGGGAAAAGATCAAGATGCTGCTGTCCGACAACTTAAACATTTGTCTCAGCAAACCCAACCTCTTCACATTCCTTCTGATGGAAAGATGATCTTGCAGACAGATGCAAGTGATCAGTACTGGAGTGCGGTTCTACTTGAAGAACTGGATGGTGGAAGAAAAGTATGTGGCTATGCTAGTGGTAAATTCAAGGAATCTGAACAGCATTACCACTCCACCTTCAAGGAAATTCTTGCTGTCAAAAATGGGATTAAGAAGTTCAATTTCTTTCTCATTCATACTCATTTTCTGGTTGAAATGGATATGAAGGCATTCCCTAAAATGATCCGGATCAATCCAAAAATCATTCCTAATCCACAGATACTCCGTTGGGCACAGTGGTTTTCGCCATATCAGTTTGATGTCAAGCATCTGAAAGGGAAAGATAATATTCTTGCTGATTTCTTATCAAGGCCTCATGAATTTTCAAAGCAAGTTGAAGGTCGTCCAAAGATTTTGATGTTCCAAAGAATGACAAGGTCTAGAGCTAAAGCTTTACGTTCCACCCAAGCCAGTACAAGTAAAAGTCAGTCTTGGTCACACAACCTCCCAGGCCATCCACCAGAAGTTTTCAACCTACAATATCCTTGGGATCCTTCTGTGTTTACAGAAAGAAGAACACATTATGAATTGCAAGTTTTCAAGATCCATGGCGGATCTATCTTACAGCCTTATGGGGTAAATCATGTGTATCCTTTTGCACATATCTTTGTGGCTAGTCCATCTGATTTCTCGGAAGAACTCCTATGGATGTTTTGGTATTTACTCAATCATTATCACATCCTTATGGAATTTCGTTGCAGTAAGTTCAGAGAATTTGATCAACTTAACCCATGGTTAAAAAGTTTCCTATTATGGTTTAATGATCAAAATTATTGGACTTCCTTGTTTAAGGGTATGAAAGGAATCAAGAAATATGCAGTCCTCTGGTTCAACAGGCCTGTAACTATATTTCAAGGGAAACTTTAGGAGTGTGGTCTGCCCCTTCTTTAGTAAAGGGTGTTAAAGGTGGAAAATGATCGGCATAATTGAGGGGCTGAAACATGCAAATTTTTGGCAGTGATTTTCTGGCTTTGTGTGTGGAATTTTGTGGTGAACTTGGTTTTGCTTTGTTCAGAAACAGGCTTTGATCATCATTCCAACCAGATGGATTGATTTCTGAAATAGAGTTATGAATCCATTTTGGGACATCATATCGTACAACATAGTCATACTTGCCTGGTCTGCTAAGAGAACCAACAGATGGATCATTGTTCTCCAACATTTTTTTGAGCATCTTTTCTTCCGCAAGACTGCCAGGTCGTGGCTTTCCTGTATATTTTGGCGGGAAATCATCATCAGAGTCTGTATCTTCATCATCATTGTGAAGACAAGAATGGCAGTTGCAATCCAAATCCCATGGACAATGTCCATCAAAAGGATCTTTAAACCACTGTGAAAATGTTCCATCAATGTTGAATTGACAAATCCAATCTTGTGAGGACATGATATCAGGAAGTCTCTGGAAAAAGCATTCTGGGTTGTCCTTAGGATATGAAAGCAGACTATCATCTTTGTCAGCGATCATTCCTACAAAATGATGGGTATTACGTGGCTTTTTGAGCGAAGAATGATCAAAACTGACAGCTACAGTATTGTCATTTCTCCTTGAAATGATTGAGTCTGTTGACCTCAAAGGTTCATCAGGTTCTCTCAACTTTTCATAATTGGTAACCTAAGAATCTGGTAAGATTTTTATTAAATCTTCTTTTGATAATTGTCGAGGCACTTGGGTACATCTTGTGGCTCCTGATACCAATCAAAATACGAATAACCAAGTAAGCTAATGGATTCTCATGATTGAATCCTCATAAGAATTCTGATTGAATTTGAGGGTACCAAGTTGACTAACTACGGCTCTTACGGCCAAACGCCAAATCAAACTGCCATGTTAAAGTCCTAGTATGGTAACCCCATATAATCACTCAGGAGGATAATCACCATTAGCTATTTTGGAATTCAAACTAGGCATCGGATTCAACTATCATTTGGTAAGTTGGGAACGATGAAGAATTTTAGAAAGCACACATTTTATTGATCACACAATATTTTACAAGGGAGATTTTCTGGTGATCTCTCCAACATCTTACAAGTGCCTTTTATAGGCAAGAACTATCTTACAAAGCGTCATTGCTTACGTAGACCCCCTATAATTTTCAGACAATCCCTGAAACTTAACATGACCATAAGGACAATAATTTACAGACAAGCATGGTGACTTAAAGTGACCACTAGGACAAAGTAAAGATAAGATACGATAAGATAAGGCTGACACACAAAATACCAAAATAAAGGAAAAGATAAGTTGGACGAAAAGATAAGTTGTCCTTTCTTCCCATGTGACGAGATTCCCTCTTATCTTTTTGTCAGTCGTAGAAGTCTGTGGAACTTCCAGATGTCCATGAGGGAGTAGAGGGCTTTGTCGAGTATCCCATCTCTAGCCACCAGTCATCACCATGTCTTATCTTATATTTGGCCTTGTTTTTTGCTCTTCTTTTTTCCGATCTGTCTCTATCCTTTCTTTTCCTTGGTGAGTCCTCAATTATAGAGACCATTGGACGTACCTTTCTTTTGACATCATCTTCTGCATTATCAGGATTATCCTCATAGATACGTGTTATGCGTAAGGTATCCATTTCCTGCTGGGTTAAGTCTATTTTTGTGAAATCTGGATAAGGATCCTGGGAGTCCTGAAAATAGTCATGCATCTCTTGATATTCTTTCTTGGCTGCCTTGATCCATTGTTGGTGTGGATGATGGATGTCATTATAATTCCAACTTGCTAATGAGCCTGGCCAAATCTCTTTAGGGATACATTTATTTTCTTGAAAGATAAAGCGCTGCAACTCAGAGTATTCATCTTCATCTTTGAGGACTGAAATTTTATTCCATTTAACTATACTAGCCTGAGGTAGAGGATGAAGTTTCCCTTGAAATATAGTTACAGGCCTGTTGAACCAGAGGACTGCATATTTCTTGATTCCTTTCATACCCTTAAACAAGGAAGTCCAATAATTTTGATCATTAAACCATAATAGGAAACTTTTTAATCATGGGTTAAGTTGATCAAATTCTCTGAACTTACTGCAACGAAATTCCATAAGGATGTGATAATGATTGAGTAAATACCAAAACATCCATAGGAGTTCTTCCGAGAAATCAGATGGACTAGCCACAAAGATATGTGCAAAAGGATACACATGATTTACCCCATAAGGCTGTAAGATAGATCCGCCATGGATCTTGAAAACTTGCAATTCATAATGTGTTCTTCTTTCTGTAAACACAGAAGGATCCCAAGGATATTGTAGGTTGAAAACTTCTGGTGGATGGCCTGGGAGGTTGTGTGACCAAGACTGACTTTTACTTGTACTGGCTTGGGTGGAACGTAAAGCTTTAGCTCTAGACCTTGTCATTCTTTGGAACATCAAAATCTTTGGACGACCTTCAACTTGCTTTGAAAATTCATGAGGCCTTGATAAGAAATCAGCAAGAATATTATCTTTCCCTTTCAGATGCTTGACATCAAACTGATATGGCGAAAACCACTGTGCCCAACGGAGTATCTGTGGATTAGGAATGATTTTTGGATTGATCCGGATCATTTTAGGGAATGCCTTCATATCCATTTCAACCAGAAAATGAGTATGAATGAGAAAGAAATTGAACTTCTTAATCCCATTTTTGACAGCAAGAATTTCCTTGAAGGTGGAGTGGTAATGCTGTTCAGATTCCTTGAATTTACCACTAGCATAGCCACATACTTTTCTTCCACCATCCAGTTCTTCAAGTAGAACCGCACTCCAGTACTGATCACTTGCATCTGTCTGCAAGATCATCTTTCCATCAGAAGGAATGTGAAGAGGTTGGGTTTGCTGAGACAAATGTTTAAGTTGTCGGACAGCAGCATCTTGATCTTTTCCCCATGCTGGGGGTGCTTTCTTTAACATATTACTAAGAGGTGTAATATGTTCAGACACTTCAGGAATAAAATCTCGAATGTAATTGACAACTCCAAGGAATTGCTGTATCTGTTTCTTGGTGAGATTTGTATCTGGAAATTTGAGAAGCTCCTGGGAAATATGCCCACCTGGACTGTATGATCCTGAAGAGAATTCCATGCCTAAAAACTGGATCTTGGTTTGAGCAAGCAGCATTTTTTTTGCTGATAACATGACACCATACCGTTTGACTAAGTCAATGAACTGATTAAGCAACAGTATGTGTTCATCAATGGTATTGCTGAACAGGAGAACATCATCAATGTAGACCAAAGCTGAGTGTAAGATCGGCTGGAATATTTTGATCATGGCTTTTTGGAATAATGAAGGGGCGGTTTTGAGACCGAAAGGCATAACCTTCCATTGAAAGTGGCGGTCTGGTATGCAAAAGCCTGTTTTTGGCCTATCTTCCGGATGAATTCCTAATTGCCAAAACCCTGACTTGAGATCAAATTTTGAGAAAATTTTTGCTTTAGATAAATGGGAGAAAAGGGTGAGTTTATTTGGGATGGAAAATTTGTCATCTTGGAGAAAATGGTTTAGGGGCTGGTAATTGATAACCAATCGAAGCTTTCCCCTGATTTGTTCAGAGCGTTTGTTCACATAAAATGCTTCACATGCCCACTGAGAATCTGAGGGTTCAATTAGATCAAATTGTTGCAATTCTTCACATTCTTTGACCGCCAAATGGAGATGCTCTGGATTCATTCCAGAATGACTGGCTTTCGTAGGATTGATATTTTCATTCTTCTTGAAGGGCAAGCGAATGAAAAATTCATGATTGTGCCACAATGGATGGGTGCATTTTCCAAGGAATTCAACATGGGATTCTGCACAGAGTTGAGACTTGATATAACTATCAATCTGACCAATCTCATCAGTGTCAGCCAGCTGAAATAGACGAGGGATTTCCGTGTATCGCTTGAAATGATTCTTCCATCGAATTCCATCAGCTCCAATGCACAGCTTATTGTTCAACTGCTTGTATATATCAAACCCGATTATCAGATCCTTACCAGGGATATCATATCCCAACAGTTTGGTTCTGAACTTGAAACCTGGGAAAAACTCAATGGCAATAGGCTGCTTTGTTCGCACAGTAGTTGTGAAGACTCCATCTCCTGCAGTGCCAAAAGCCCTGAAATGTGGTGTCCAGTATTCCTTTGGAAGAATTGCTGGATCCATGATTGAGTGAGCTGCGCCAGTGTCATAAAAGGCAATAACAGAAATAGGCTTATCCCACTTGGAGGGATACAGTCGAACTTCTGTTTGAGGAATTTCCATGATTGCCTGAATCTTTGGGAACTGTTCTGAAGTTGCGCAGGAGGAGATATGGTATTGTTCCCCACCATATTCTTCATAATACTCAAGGGAAAACAAAGTATCATCACTGGGCTCATCTTCAAGTGAGAAGATTGATTCAAGATCATCATTTTCAATATCAACACCAGTGTATTGTTGTATCTGAGAAATCAATTTGATAGACTTCTTATTCTGGGGGCAATTCTTTGCAAAATGACCAATCTTCCCACAAGTATAACAAGCTTTGGGTTTCTGCCTGGAAGATTTATTAGAACTGCTCCGTCTGAAAAACCTTCTCCTCTTGCGGAATTGCCTGCCCTCCTGCTCCCTGAACCGTGGTAGTTTAAATCGTTTAAACTTCCTTCTTCTTGAGGGATTGCAATAGCCTGAGCATCCTTTGTCGGCTTTGATTACCAGATCTGATCTAGTACATGCTTTTTCTAGGTCTCTAGACATATTCTTCATTTGATTGAAGAATTTCTTCTTGCTACACAGGTCATCAAGAACATAAAAAGCTGCCTGTCTAATTTCACCAACTTGCATCTGTGAAATTGGTGTTCTTCTTTCTTTCAATAAGGCTGAGATTCTTTCTGACAAGATTGGAGGTAGAGAAGATACAAAGGCCTGCTTTAAGGACTCTTCTCCACCAATATGATAGAAGAGTTTGATCATTCTTTGGAAATGACGATCAATTTTCTTTCTATCATAAGTGAGGCATTTCATCTCGAAAATTTGCTTGCGCAAGTCTTCCTTGTTTAGGCTTTGATCCCCGCAAAAATAAGAATGCAGAATTTTGATATTCCAAGTGAAATCCTGTGAAGTGAGAAATGCATTCTTGTCAGCCGGGCTAAGAGAATTCCACCATTCTCTGAGAGTTCCAGAGAGTCTTGCTGTGAATTCAGACAAAATGAGAATATGTTCTCGTTCCACCAGTTGTTTTGTGATCATCCAAGTATAGAAATCCTGGATTCTTTCAGGCCATTTGGTGATGGAGATGTCATCAAGGGTGAAAGTATGGAAACCTGTGCCAACTAATTTAGGCGGAGTGATTTCTGGCCTGGTTTCAGGAATGGGATCTTCTGTCATACCATCAGTTTCGTCATTGACCTCTGAAACTTCTGGTTCAGTTGGGCGAACCATATAGGTTTGAGGCAAATCCTTGATCTGACTTGTAAATGATTCCACAGAAGATTGTGAGTAGGACGAATCATTATTGGACTCAGATGAAATTTCTGACATTGAAAAGGAGTTTTCCATGGCATCACTCGACTCAGAATATGCTTCAGTGGAAGCGTTGTCAGAGTCATCGGCTGGGTTTTTAATGGCATAAACTTTAGGTAAAGAAGAGTCTGAGAACATGGATTGTGTTTGATCGCCAAAGTGAGCAGTACTTGACTGAGGGTCAGACTTTTTGTCAGACAAAGGTACTGACTTGGTCTTGGCCTTTTCTTTTCTTCTTTGGGCGTGCTTTTCAGCGGCAAGTGCATCTTTCTTTTCCCATACTAATTTAGCCAAATCAAAAGAGCTTGGGGATGGTGGTTGAACTGGGTACTGAGAGAATAGCGAGAGCTGTGGAGTTGTCTGGGAGGATGTGAAAGGAGAATGGAAAGGGGTTGTAAAAGATGGATTTATGGATGGGCGTGGATCTGGTGGCAAATGTGCTTTGTGAGGTTCTTTGAGAAGTCTGATTTGTTCCTTGAGAGAAGCCATCTCAATTTTCTGTTGATCAAAAAACTGAAACAGAGAGGTACCTGGGGGACATAATTTGTTGTTTACTTCCTGAAGCTGTCGTTCTAAGATCTTGATTAAACTTTGATTCTTTATGGATTGATCAGAGACCTTATCAACCTTCACAGCTGTTTCTTTCAGCGTTTTATCAATGGTTGTCAATAACCTGTTTTGTGCCAAAGCATTCTCTGTCTGCCAGTTGATTGTCGCCTCCAGCTCACCAGTTGGATCCTTAGCCCCCGAAGGCAAAACAACATTTCTTTTGGGAACTTTAGGAGTGTGGTCTGCCCCTTCTTTAGTAAAGGGTGTTAAAGGTGGAAAATGATCGGCATAATTGAGGGGCTGAAACATGCAAATTTTTGGCAGTGATTTTCTGGCTTTGTGTGTGGAATTTTGTGGTGAACTTGGTTTTGCTTTGTTCAGAAACAGGCTTTGATCATCATTCCAACCAGATGGATTGATTTCTGAAATAGAGTTATGAATCCATTTTGGGACATCATATCGTACAACATAGTCATACTTGCCTGGTCTGCTAAGAGAACCAACAGATGGATCATTGTTCTCCAACATTTTTTTGAGCATCTTTTCTTCCGCAAGACTGCCAGGTCGTGGCTTTCCTGTATATTTTGGCGGGAAATCATCATCAGAGTCTGTATCTTCATCATCATTGTGAAGACAAGAATGGCAGTTGCAATCCAAATCCCATGGACAATGTCCATCAAAAGGATCTTTAAACCACTGTGAAAATGTTCCATCAATGTTGAATTGACAAATCCAATCTTGTGAGGACATGATATCAGGAAGTCTCTGGAAAAAGCATTCTGGGTTGTCCTTAGGATATGAAAGCAGACTATCATCTTTGTCAGCGATCATTCCTACAAAATGATGGGTATTACGTGGCTTTTTGAGCGAAGAATGATCAATACTGACAGCTACAGTATTGTCATTTCTCCTTGAAATGATTGAGTCTGTTGACCTCAAAGGTTCATCAGGTTCTCTCAACTTTTCATAATTGGTAACCTAAGAATCTGGTAAGATTTTTATTAAATCTTCTTTTGATAATTGTCGAGGCACTTGGGTACATCTCGTGGCTCCTGATACCAATCAAAATACGAATAACCAAGTAAGCTAATGGATTCTCATGATTGAATCCTCATAAGAATTCTGATTGAATTTGAGGGTACCAAGTTGACTAACTACGGCTCTTACGGCCAAACGCCAAATCAAACTGCCATGTTAAAGTCCTAGTATGGTAACCCCATATAATCACTCAGGAGGATAATAACCATTAGCTATTTTGGAATTCAAACTAGGCATCGGATTCAACTATCATTTGGTAAGTTGGGAACGATGAAGAATTTTAGAAAGCACACATTTTATTGATCACACAATATTTTACAAGGGAGATTTTCTGGTGATCTCTCCAACATCTTACAAGTGCCTTTTATAGGCAAGAACTATCTTACAAAGCGTCATTGCTTACGTAGACCCCCTATAATTTTCAGACAATCCCTGAAACTTAACATGACCATAAGGACAATAATTTACAGACAAGCATGGTGACTTAAAGTGACCACTAGGACAAAGTAAAGATAAGATACGATAAGATAAGGCTGACACACAAAATACCAAAATAAAGGAAAAGATAAGTTGGACGAAAAGATAAGTTGTCCTTTCTTCCCATGTGACGAGATTCCCTCTTATCTTTTTGTCAGTCGTAGAAGTCTGTGGAACTTCCAGATGTCCATGAGGGAGTAGAGGGCTTTGTCGAGTATCCCATCTCTAGCCACCAGTCATCACCATGTCTTATCTTATATTTGGCCTTGTTTTTTGCTCTTCTTTTTTCCGATCTGTCTCTATCCTTTCTTTTCCTTGGTGAGTCCTCAATTATAGAGACCATTGGACGTACCTTTCTTTTGCCATCATCTTCTGCATTATCAGGATTATCCTCATAGATACGTGTTATGCGTAAGGTATCCATTTCCTGCTGGGTTAAGTCTATTTTTGTGAAATCTGGATAAGGATCCTGGGAGTCCTGAAAATAGTCATGCATCTCTTGATATTCTTTCTTGGCTGCCTTGATCCATTGTTGGTGTGGATGATGGATGTCATTATAATTCCAACTTGCTAATGAGCCTGGCCAAATCTCTTTAGGGATACATTTATTTTCTTGAAAGATAAAGCGCTGCAACTCAGAGTATTCATCTTCATCTTTGAGGACTGAAATTTTATTCCATTTAACTATACGAGCCTGAGGTAGAGGATGAAGTTTCCCTTGAAATATAGTTACAGGCCTGTTGAACCAGAGGACTGCATATTTCTTGATTCCTTTCATACCCTTAAACAAGGAAGTCCAATAATTTTGATCATTAAACCATAATAGGAAACTTTTTAACCATGGGTTAAGTTGATCAAATTCTCTGAACTTACTGCAACGAAATTCCATAAGGATGTGATAATGATTGAGTAAATACCAAAACATCCATAGGAGTTCTTCCGAGAAATCAGATGGACTAGCCACAAAGATATGTGCAAAAGGATACACATGATTTACCCCATAAGGCTGTAAGATAGATCCGCCATGGATCTTGAAAACTTGCAATTCATAATGTGTTCTTCTTTCTGTAAACACAGAAGGATCCCAAGGATATTGTAGGTTGAAAACTTCTGGTGGATGGCCTGGGAGGTTGTGTGACCAAGACTGACTTTTACTTGTACTGGCTTGGGTGGAACGTAAAGCTTTAGCTCTAGACCTTGTCATTCTTTGGAACATCAAAATCTTTGGACGACCTTCAACTTGCTTTGAAAATTCATGAGGCCTTGATAAGAAATCAGCAAGAATATTATCTTTCCCTTTCAGATGCTTGACATCAAACTGATATGGCGAAAACCACTGTGCCCAACGGAGTATCTGTGGATTAGGAATGATTTTTGGATTGATCCGGATCATTTTAGGGAATGCCTTCATATCCATTTCAACCAGAAAATGAGTATGAATGAGAAAGAAATTGAACTTCTTAATCCCATTTTTGACAGCAAGAATTTCCTTGAAGGTGGAGTGGTAATGCTGTTCAGATTCCTTGAATTTACCACTAGCATAGCCACATACTTTTCTTCCACCATCCAGTTCTTCAAGTAGAACCGCACTCCAGTACTGATCACTTGCATCTGTCTGCAAGATCATCTTTCCATCAGAAGGAATGTGAAGAGGTTGGGTTTGCTGAGACAAATGTTTAAGTTGTCGGACAGCAGCATCTTGATCTTTTCCCCATGCTGGGGGTGCTTTCTTTAACATATTACTAAGAGGTGTAATATGTTCAGACACTTCAGGAATAAAATCTCGAATGTAATTGACAACTCCAAGGAATTGCTGTATCTGTTTCTTGGTGAGATTTGTATCTGGAAATTTGAGAAGCTCCTGGGAAATATGCCCACCTGGACTGTATGATCCTGAAGAGAATTCCATGCCTAAAAACTGGATCTTGGTTTGAGCAAGCAGCATTTTTTTTGCTGATAACATGACACCATACCGTTTGACTAAGTCAATGAACTGATTAAGCAACAGTATGTGTTCATCAATGGTATTGTTGAACAGGAGAACATCATCAATGTAGACCAAAGCTGAGTGTAAGATCGGCTGGAATATTTTGATCATGGCTTTTTGGAATAATGAAGGGGCGGTTTTGAGACCGAAAGGCATAACCTTCCATTGAAAGTGGCGGTCTGGTATGCAAAAGCCTGTTTTTGGCCTATCTTCCGGATGAATTCCTAATTGCCAAAACCCTGACTTGAGATCAAATTTTGAGAAAATTTTTGCTTTGGATAAATGGGAGAAAAGGGTGAGTTTATTTGGGATGGGAAATTTGTCATCTTGGAGAAAATGGTTTAGGGGCTGGTAATTGATAACCAATCGAAGCTTTCCCCTGATTTGTTCAGAGCGTTTGTTCACATAAAATGCTTCACATGCCCACTGAGAATCTGAGGGTTCAATTAGATCAAATTGTTGCAATTCTTCACATTCTTTGACCGCCAAATGGAGATGCTCTGGATTCATTCCAGAATGACTGGCTTTCGTAGGATTGATATTTTCATTCTTCTTGAAGGGCAAGCGAATGAAAAATTCATGATTGTGCCACAATGGATGGGTGCATTTTCCAAGGAATTCAACATGGGATTCTGCACAGAGTTGAGACTTGATATAACTATCAATCTGACCAATCTCATCAGTGTCAGCCAGCTGAAATAGACGAGGGATTTCCGTGTATCGCTTGAAATGATTCTTCCATCGAATTCCATCAGCTCCAATGCACAGCTTATTGTTCAACTGCTTGTATATATCAAACCCGATTATCAGATCCTTACCAGGGATATCAGATCCCAACAGTTTGGTTCTGAACTTGAAACCTGGGAAAAACTCAATGGCAATAGGCTGCTTTGTTCGCACAGTAGTTGTGAAGACTCCATCTCCTGCAGTGCCAAAAGTCCTGAAATGTGGTGTCCAGTATTCCTTTGGAAGAATTGCTGGATCCATGATTGAGTGAGCTGCGCCAGTGTCATAAAAGGCAATAACAGAAATAGGCTTATCCCACTTGGAGGGATACAGTCGAACTTCTATTTGAGGAATTTCCATGATTGCCTGAATCTTTGGGAACTGTTCTGAAGTTGCGCAGGAGGAGATATGGTATTGTTCCCCACCATATTCTTCATAATACTCAAGGGAAAACAAAGTATCATCACTGGGCTCATCTTCAAGTGAGAAGATTGATTCAAGATCATCATTTTCAATATCAACACCAGTGTATTGTTGTATCTGAGAAATCAATTTGATAGACTTCTTATTCTGGGGGCAATTCTTTGCAAAATGACCAATCTTCCCACAAGTATAACAAGCTTTGGGTTTTTGCCTGGAAGATTTATTAGAACTGCTCCGTCTGAAAAACCTTCTCCTCTTGCGGAATTGCCTGCCCTCCTGCTCCCTGAACCGTGGTAGTTTAAATCGTTTAAACTTCCTTCTTCTTGAGGGATTGCAATAGCCTGAGCATCCTTTGTCGGCTTTGATTACCAGATCTGATCTAGTACATGCTTTTTCTAGGTCTCTAGACATATTCTTCATTTGATTGAAGAATTTCTTCTTGCTACACAGGTCATCAAGAACATAAAAAGCTGCCTGTCTAATTTCACCAACTTGCATCTGTGAAATTGGTGTTCTTCTTTCTTTCAATAAGGCTGAGATTCTTTCTGACAAGATTGGAGGTAGAGAAGATACAAAGGCCTGCTTTAAGGACTCTTCTCCACCAATATGATAGAAGAGTTTGATCATTCTTTGGAAATGACGATCAATTTTCTTTCTATCATAAGTGAGGCATTTCATCTCGAAAATTTGCTTGCGCAAGTCTTCCTTGTTTAGGCTTTGATCCCCGCAAAAATAAGAATGCAGAATTTTGATATTCCAAGTGAAATCCTGTGAAGTGAGAAATGCATTCTTGTCAGCCGGGCCAAGAGAATTCCACCATTCTCTGAGAGTTCCAGAGAGTCTTGCTGTGAATTCAGACAAAATGAGAATATGTTCTCGTTCCACCAGTTGTTTTGTGATCATCCAAGTATAGAAATCCTGGATTCTTTCAGGCCATTTGGTGATGGAGATGTCATCAAGGGTGAAAGTATGGAAACCTGTGCCAACTAATTTAGGCGGAGTGATTTCTGGCCTGGTTTCAGGAATGGGATCTTCTGTCATACCATCAGTTTCGTCATTGACCTCTGAAACTTCTGGTTCAGTTGGGCGAACCATATAGGTTTGAGGCAAATCCTTGATCTGACTTGTAAATGATTCCACAGAAGATTGTGAGTAGGACGAATCATTATTGGACTCAGATGAAATTTCTGACATTGAAAAGGAGTTTTCCATGGCATCACTCGACTCAGAATATGCTTCAGTGGAAGCGTTGTCAGAGTCATCGGCTGGGTTTTTAATGGCATAAACTTTAGGTAAAGAAGAGTCTGAGAACATGGATTGTGTTTGATCGCCAAAGTGAGCAGTACTTGACTGAGGGTCAGACTTTTTGTCAGACAAAGGTACTGACTTGGTCTTGGCCTTTTCTTTTCTTCTTTGGGCGTGCTTTTCAGCGGCAAGTGCATCTTTCTTTTCCCATACTAATTTAGCCAAATCAAAAGAGCTTGGGGATGGTGGTTGAACTGGGTACTGAGAGAATAGCGAGAGCTGTGGAGTTGTCTGGGAGGATGTGAAAGGAGAATGGAAAGGGGTTGTAAAAGATGGATTTATGGATGGGCGTGGATCTGGTGGCAAATGTGCTTTGTGAGGTTCTTTGAGAAGTCTGATTTGTTCCTTGAGAGAAGCCATCTCAATTTTCTGTTGATCAAAAAACTGAAACAGAGAGGTACCTGGGGGACATAATTTGTTGTTTACTTCCTGAAGCTGTCGTTCTAAGATCTTGATTAAACTTTGATTCTTTATGGATTGATCAGAGACCTTATCAACCTTCACAGCTGTTTCTTTCAGCGTTTTATCAATGGTTGTCAATAACCTGTTTTGTGCCAAAGCATTCTCTGTCTGCCAGTTGATTGTCGCCTCCAGCTCACCAGTTGGATCCTTAGCCCCCGAAGGCAAAACAACATTTCTTTTGGGAACTTTAGGAGTGTGGTCTGCCCCTTCTTTAGTAAAGGGTGTTAAAGGTGGAAAATGATCGGCATAATTGAGGGGCTGAAACATGCAAATTTTTGGCAGTGATTTTCTGGCTTTGTGTGTGGAATTTTGTGGTGAACTTGGTTTTGCTTTGTTCAGAAACAGGCTTTGATCATCATTCCAACCAGATGGATTGATTTCTGAAATAGAGTTATGAATCCATTTTGGGACATCATATCGTACAACATAGTCATACTTGCCTGGTCTGCTAAGAGAACCAACAGATGGATCATTGTTCTCCAACATTTTTTTGAGCATCTTTTCTTCCGCAAGACTGCCAGGTCGTGGCTTTCCTGTATATTTTGGCGGGAAATCATCATCAGAGTCTGTATCTTCATCATCATTGTGAAGACAAGAATGGCAGTTGCAATCCAAATCCCATGGACAATGTCCATCAAAAGGATCTTTAAACCACTGTGAAAATGTTCCATCAATGTTGAATTGACAAATCCAATCTTGTGAGGACATGATATCAGGAAGTCTCTGGAAAAAGCATTCTGGGTTGTCCTTAGGATATGAAAGCAGACTATCATCTTTGTCAGCGATCATTCCTACAAAATGATGGGTATTACGTGGCTTTTTGAGCGAAGAATGATCAAAACTGACAGCTACAGTATTGTCATTTCTCCTTGAAATGATTGAGTCTGTTGACCTCAAAGGTTCATCAGGTTCTCTCAACTTTTCATAATTGGTAACCCAAGAATCTGGTAAGATTTTTATTAAATCTTCTTTTGATAATTGTCGAGGCACTTGGGTACATCTCGTGGCTCCTGTTCCAGCATCTATTTTGAGAAATAGTGCTTCGTCACCACCAGGGAGTGTCAGATCCATAGCATGGTTTTGGACTCTCCATGCAATTTGGTAATGCAAGGTTGCTTGGATTGATTCTTTTGTTAGAGGAGCACCCTGAATTTGAACCTGGATTTTTAGTGCTGTTGACAGATTTGGATCAGACAGGGACATGGTGAAATTTGGGAAAAGGGTTACAAACACTGTTCCTGCATTTAAAGTGATTTCTGCAGTTCCAAGATTAGCATGTTGGTATTCTAGGTATCTTGAATCCAACAGAGCTAGCCGTGCAACTACTGGTTGACCTTTCCGACCATGGTATGTAAGGGCTAATTTTACTGCACCAAAGTGAATGTGAGTGAAATGGTGAGACTTCCAATGAGTGGAAAACTCATCTGGTATATGGAGAGTAACAAATTGTTCTTCACCAGTAGCATAGACTGGATGCTGGTCTAGTTTAGAAGCAGCTATGTATTCTTTGACATGACGGGGTTTTGGCTGGACAAGTGATTTTATTTGTGACCAGGGAGTGGTTGTACTTTTAGCGAAGGCAGAATAAGGGTTAAGAAGAGGAAGAGAAGTATCTGATATTTTTTGGTTTTCATGGAGAATGTCAACTTCATATAAGAAATCATATTTATTAGACAAAGCTTTAGAAAGACGAGGAGTACGATGAAACGTAGTAGCTAAAGAAGAAGGACCTTCTGTGTAAGGAGTTGCTGGTTGCATAATGGAGAGTAGAGAGGTTCCTTCCTTACCAAATGTCAAAATACGAATAACCAAGTAAGCTAATGGATTCTCATGATTGAATCCTCATAAGAATTCTGATTGAATTTGAGGGTACCAAGTTGACTAACTACGGCTCTTACGGCCAAACGCCAAATCAAACTGCCATGTTAAAGTCCTAGTATGGTAACCCCATATAATCACTCAGGAGGATAATCACCATTAGCTATTTTGGAATTCAAACTAGGCATCGGATTCAACTATCATTTGGTAAGTTGGGAACGATGAAGAATTTTAGAAAGCACACATTTTATTGATCACACAATATTTTACAAGGGAGATTTTCTGGTGATCTCTCCAACATCTTACAAGTGCCTTTTATAGGCAAGAACTATCTTACAAAGCGTCATTGCTTACGTAGACCCCCTATAATTTTCAGACAATCCCTGAAACTTAACATGACCATAAGGACAATAATTTACAGACAAGCATGGTGACTTAAAGTGACCACTAGGACAAAGTAAAGATAAGATACGATAAGATAAGGCTGACACACAAAATACCAAAATAAAGGAAAAGATAAGTTGGACGAAAAGATAAGTTGTCCTTTCTTCCCATGTGACGAGATTCCCTCTTATCTTTTTGTCAGTCGTAGAAGTCTGTGGAACTTCCAGATGTCCATGAGGGAGTAGAGGGCTTTGTCGAGTATCCCATATCTAGCCACCAGTCATCACCATGTCTTATCTTATATTTGGCCTTGTTTTTTGCTCTTCTTTTTTCCGATCTGTCTCTATCCTTTCTTTTCCTTGGTGAGTCCTCAATTATAGAGACCATTGGACGTACCTTTCTTTTGACATCATCTTCTGCATTATCAGGATTATCCTCATAGATACGTGTTATGCGTAAGGTATCCATTTCCTGCTGGGTTAAGTCTATTTTTGTGAAATCTGGATAAGGATCCTGGGAGTCCTGAAAATAGTCATGCATCTCTTGATATTCTTTCTTGGCTGCCTTGATCCATTGTTGGTGTGGATGATGGATGTCATTATAATTCCAACTTGCTAATGAGCCTGGCCAAATCTCTTTAGGGATACATTTATTTTCTTGAAAGATAAAGCGCTGCAACTCAGAGTATTCATCTTCATCTTTGAGGACTGAAATTTTATTCCATTTAACTATACTAGCCTGAGGTAGAGGATGAAGTTTCCCTTGAAATATAGTTACAGGCCTGTTGAACCAGAGGACTGCATATTTCTTGATTCCTTTCATACCCTTAAACAAGGAAGTGCAATAATTTTGATCATTAAACCATAATAGGAAACTTTTTAACCATGGGTTAAGTTGATCAAATTCTCTGAACTTACTGCAACGAAATTCCATAAGGATGTGATAATGATTGAGTAAATACCAAAACATCCATAGGAGTTCTTCCGAGAAATCAGATGGACTAGCCACAAAGATATGTGCAAAAGGATACACATGATTTACCCCATAAGGCTGTAAGATAGATCCGCCATGGATCTTGAAAACTTGCAATTCATAATGTGTTCTTCTTTCTGTAAACACAGAAGGATCCCAAGGATATTGTAGGTTGAAAACTTCTGGTGGATGGCCTGGGAGGTTGTGTGACCAAGACTGACTTTTACTTGTACTGGCTTTGGTGGAACGTAAAGCTTTAGCTCTAGACCTTGTCATTCTTTGGAACATCAAAATCTTTGGACGACCTTCAACTTGCTTTGAAAATTCATGAGGCCTTGATAAGAAATCAGCAAGAATATTATCTTTCCCTTTCAGATGCTTGACATCAAACTGATATGGCGAAAACCACTGTGCCCAACGGAGTATCTGTGGATTAGGAATGATTTTTGGATTGATCCGGATCATTTTAGGGAATGCCTTCATATCCATTTCAACCAGAAAATGAGTATGAATGAGAAAGAAATTGAACTTCTTAATCCCATTTTTGACAGCAAGAATTTCCTTGAAGGTGGAGTGGTAATGCTGTTCAGATTCCTTGAATTTACCACTAGCATAGCCACATACTTTTCTTCCACCATCCAGTTCTTCAAGTAGAACCGCACTCCAGTACTGATCACTTGCATCTGTCTGCAAGATCATCTTTCCATCAGAAGGAATGTGAAGAGGTTGGGTTTGCTGAGACAAATGTTTAAGTTGTCGGACAGCAGCATCTTGATCTTTTCCCCATGCTGGGGGTGCTTTCTTTAACATATTACTAAGAGGTGTAATATGTTCAGACACTTCAGGAATAAAATCTCGAATGTAATTGACAACTCCAAGGAATTGCTGTATCTGTTTCTTGGTGAGATTTGTATCTGGAAATTTGAGAAGCTCCTGGGAAATATGCCCACCTGGACTGTATGATCCTGAAGAGAATTCCATGCCTAAAAACTGGATCTTGGTTTGAGCAAGCAGCATCTTTTTTGCTGATAACATGACACCATACCGTTTGACTAAATCAATGAACTGATTAAGCAACAGTATGTGTTCATCAATGGTATTGCTGAACAGGAGAACATCATCAATGTAGACCAAAGCTGAGTGTAAGATCGGCTGGAATATTTTGATCATGGCTTTTTGGAATAATGAAGGGGCGGTTTTGAGACCGAAAGGCATAACCTTCCATTGAAAGTGGCGGTCTGGTATGCAAAAGCCTGTTTTTGGCCTATCTTCCGGATGAATTCCTAATTGCCAAAACCCTGACTTGAGATCAAATTTTGAGAAAATTTTTGCTTTGGATAAATGGGAGAAAAGGGTGAGTTTATTTGGGATGGGAAATTTGTCATCTTGGAGAAAATGGTTTAGGGGCTGGTAATTGATAACCAATCGAAGCTTTCCCCTGATTTGTTCAGAGCGTTTGTTCACATAAAATGCTTCACATGCCCACTGAGAATCTGAGGGTTCAATTAGATCAAATTGTTGCAATTCTTCACATTCTTTGACCGCCAAATGGAGATGCTCTGGATTCATTCCAGAATGACTGGCTTTCGTAGGATTGATATTTTCATTCTTCTTGAAGGGCAAGCGAATGAAAAATTCATGATTGTGCCACAATGGATGGGTGCATTTTCCAAGGAATTCAACATGGGATTCTGCACAGAGTTGAGACTTGATATAACTATCAATCTGACCAATCTCATCAGTGTCAGCCCGCTGAAATAGACGAGGGATTTCCGTGTATCGCTTGAAATGATTCTTCCATCGAATTCCATCAGCTCCAATGCACAGCTTATTGTTCAACTGCTTGTATATATCAAACCCGATTATCAGATCCTTACCAGGGATATCAGATCCCAACAGTTTGGTTCTGAACTTGAAACCTGGGAAAAACTCAATGGCAATAGGCTGCTTTGTTCGCACAGTAGTTGTGAAGACTCCATCTCCTGCAGTGCCAAAAGTCCTGAAATGTGGTGTCCAGTATTCCTTTGGAAGAATTGCTGGATCCATGATTGAGTGAGCTGCGCCAGTGTCATAAAAGGTAATAACAGAAATAGGCTTATCCCACTTGGAGGGATACAGTCGAACTTCTGTTTGAGGAATTTCCATGATTGCCTGAATCTTTGGGAACTGTTCTGAAGTTGCGCAGGAGGAGATATGGTATTGTTCCCCACCATATTCTTCATAATACTCAAGGGAAAACAAAGTATCATCACTGGGCTCATCTTCAAGTGAGAAGATTGATTCAAGATCATCATTTTCAATATCAACACCAGTGTATTGTTGTATCTGAGAAATCAATTTGATAGACTTCTTATTCTGGGGGCAATTCTTTGCAAAATGACCAATCTTCCCACAAGTATAACAAGCTTTGGGTTTCTGCCTGGAAGATTTATTAGAACTGCTCCGTCTGAAAAACCTTCTCCTCTTGCGGAATTGCCTGCCCTCCTGCTCCCTGAACCGTGGTAGTTTAAATCGTTTAAACTTCCTTCTTCTTGAGGGATTGCAATAGCCTGAGCATCCTTTGTCGGCTTTGATTACCAGATCTGATCTAGTACATGCTTTTCTAGGTCTCTAGACATATTCTTCATTTGATTGAAGAATTTCTTCTTGCTACACAGGTCATCAAGAACATAAAAAGCTGCCTGTCTAATTTCACCAACTTGCATCTGTGAAATTGGTGTTCTTCTTTCTTTCAATAAGGCTGAGATTCTTTCTGACAAGATTGGAGGTAGAGAAGATACAAAGGCCTGCTTGAAGGACTCTTCTCCACCAATATGATAGAAGAGTTTGATCATTCTTTGGAAATGACGATCAATTTTCTTTCTATCATAAGTGAGGCATTTCATCTCGAAAATTTGCTTGCGCAAGTCTTCCTTGTTTAGGCTTTGATCCCCGCAAAAATAAGAATGCAGAATTTTGATATTCCAAGTGAAATCCTGTGAAGTGAGAAATGCATTCTTGTCAGCCGGGCCAAGAGAATTCCACCATTCTCTGAGAGTTCCAGAGAGTCTTGCTGTGAATTCAGACAAAATGAGAATATGTTCTCGTTCCACCAGTTGTTTTGTGATCATCCAAGTATAGAAATCCTGGATTCTTTCAGGCCATTTGGTGATGGAGATGTCATCAAGGGTGAAAGTATGGAAACCTGTGCCAACTAATTTAGGCGGAGTGATTTCTGGCCTGGTTTCAGGAATGGGATCTTCTGTCATACCATCAGTTTCGTCATTGACCTCTGAAACTTCTGGTTCAGTTGGGCGAACCATATAGGTTTGAGGCAAATCCTTGATCTGACTTGTAAATGATTCCACAGAAGATTGTGAGTAGGACGAATCATTATTGGACTCAGATGAAATTTCTGACATTGAAAAGGAGTTTTCCATGGCATCACTCGACTCAGAATATGCTTCAGTGGAAGCGTTGTCAGAGTCATCGGCTGGGTTTTTAATGGCATAAACTTTAGGTAAAGAAGAGTCTGAGAACATGGATTGTGTTTGATCGCCAAAGTGAGCAGTACTTGACTGAGGGTCAGACTTTTTGTCAGACAAAGGTACTGACTTGGTCTTGGCCTTTTCTTTTCTTCTTTGGGCGTGCTTTTCAGCGGCAAGTGCATCTTTCTTTTCCCATACTAATTTAGCCAAATCAAAAGAGCTTGGGGATGGTGGTTGAACTGGGTACTGAGAGAATAGCGAGAGCTGTGGAGTTGTCTGGGAGGATGTGAAAGGAGAATGGAAAGGGGTTGTAAAAGATGGATTTATGGATGGGCGTGGATCTGGTGGCAAATGTGCTTTGTGAGGTTCTTTGAGAAGTCTGATTTGTTCCTTGAGAGAAGCCATCTCAATTTTCTGTTGATCAAAAAACTGAAACAGAGAGGTACCTGGGGGACACAATTTGTTGTTTACTTCCTGAAGCTGTCGTTCTAAGATCTTGATTAAACTTTGATTCTTTATGGATTGATCAGAGACCTTATCAACCTTCACAGCTGTTTCTTTCAGCGTTTTATCAATGGTTGTCAATAACCTGTTTTGTGCCAAAGCATTCTCTGTCTGCCAGTTGATTGTCGCCTCCAGCTCACCAGTTGGATCCTTAGCCCCCGAAGGCAAAACAACATTTCTTTTGGGAACTTTAGGAGTGTGGTCTGCCCCTTCTTTAGTAAAGGGTGTTAAAGGTGGAAAATGATCGGCATAATTGAGGGGCTGAAACATGCAAATTTTTGGCAGTGATTCCTTCAAGAAGAATGAAAATATCAATCCTACGAAAGCCAGTCATTCTGGAATGAATCCAGAGCATCTCCATTTGGCGGTCAAAGAATGTGAAGAATTGGTTATACTACAGACTTCTCTCTGAGATAAAATGTATACTAAAAGAATATAAGATATACCAAAAAAGTATATACATGTTTCACTTTATTAGTGATATACCAATATAATATATTGTATACCACAAAAATATATAATTATATTGACTTCAATATAATAGCGTGCCAATAAGGTATATATTGTATACACAAAAGTATACAATAAAAAATTTTATTTATGTGGTATGCTAATAATGTATATTTATCAATTATACTACACACTTCACTTTGAAAAAAATGTATACTAAAAGAATATAGGATATACAAAAATATATATATATTGTATTCAAAAGAATAAAATTCAAACACAAAAAAGTGTATACCAGAAAGGTTCATCATAATTAAAATAATTAAATTTGAAGAGTTATAACTAAAGAGTATACAATAATAAAATTCAAAATATTTATTTGTTTGATTGCAGCTCACACTTCGATTCAAATATAAAAGCGTATACTAAAGGAGTATACAAATCTAATTAAAGTATACCGTTGTAGTAAACTATATACTATAGCAGTATACTAGTACAATATACAGTTGAAATATACAAGTAGTAAATTCTATATTATAGCAGTATACTACTACAGAATACAATAGAAGTAATCTCTATACTATAGCAGTATATACTCATTTTCCTCTTAAGACTGCCAGTGTCAAGGTTGGGATAACCAATCTCAGGGGAATCGTCAACTGCAGAGGTTTCGTGCAAAATCTGGCCATAGTTCCTTGACAATTTCTTGATTCAAATGACATGTGATATTGGTTGAGAATCATCTATTGGAACTGGCTCAGCTTCAGTGGTGCTTTGATTTGCCGATATATCCCTGAGTGGCATCAACTCTTCTTCTTCTAATATTGCATTCTTCATCAGCTGCGTGCACATGTCATTTAGTGAGAAAGTCAATTCGAGAAATAGAAGCACAATGTGATATACTGTGATAAATTCAAGGGTTGCTCGTGTAACAAAGAAATCAATCTGAAATATTGCAGATGCATGTAAAAGAATGACTAGGAACCTATTCGTTACGTGCCTGATATGGATACAGAATTATGATCTAAATATAGAAATTACGTACCTCCCAATTTGAAAAATTCAATCTGAAGACAAAGTGGTTGTATTTAACTTCTCCAGACTTAACAACATTGGCATCAGGACCATTCCTAGGAACTGAAAAGGCAAGAACATTAGAAAGGAAAAAGGAAACAACATAGCCTAGAGGAATCAAGCTAGAGGGACAGACATAAAATAAGTTTCAACAATGGATTCAGAAAGGTATCTTACAGACAAAGTGAGATCCACTTTCATCCACTTCTATGACAACCCGTCCATCTTTCACTAGAAATGATAGTGGAAATAAGTTCTCAACACTTTGCGCAAAGGATTTTCTGTTCATTAAGCAATTCTCAAGCTTAACTCTCCTCTTCTTCCTTAGGATCTGAAACATGGTGGATATGTTCTTGTCATTTTTTTTCTCCTCAGTGCTAAATGGATTTTAGAAAGTTTCCTGTTTACAGAAATGGAACTTCTAAGATCACATTTTCTTTCATGGGTTCAGAATTTACATGCAGCAAGTGTTCAAAGAAACATAAAAACAAAACCGCAGGGATAAGCCAACACTAAAAGTTATTCCTATTTACTTCTGGAAACACAACGAAAGTGATACCTTTCATAACCAAATGAAGTAAGGAAATTTTTTAAATGCACTCTGGTGTGTCAATAACTTAAAACCAAACTAGCTCTTGCCTGCAGAGGTCTAAATTGATAGACTGCTTTAACACATAAATCATGAGAAATTTACACACACCTCCTTTGGATGAGCACGTGAGTGCACCTTCGTGCGTGTTTTGCGTGTAACCTTTCGAATTTTAACTTCACAGTCCATGGGTCCAATCCTTTAGGATAATATACAGTTGAAGTATAAAAGTAGTAAATTATATACTATATGTAGCAGTATAATATTTCAGTATACAATTGAAGTATACCGTTGCAGTATACACTTGTCGCAAGTAATTCTTCTTTAATTTCCAGCTCAAAAGTATACAGTTGTAGTAAACTGTATACTATAGCAGTATACTATTTTAGTAAACTATAACATTATACTATTATAGTATACAGTTGAAGTACATGTGTAGTAAATTGTATACTATCACAATACCACAGGTATGCATTTACATATCACAAGCAAACAATAAAAATACCTTAGGCTCCATAATCTTATCTAGCTCTATAACAGCAGGTGCACCCAGGTGAGCTATAGAAGCACCACTCTTAGGTGCAAGTCGACCCACCTCATTCGCACTAACAGTTGCACCCTGGACATTTGTAACCACATTATTTGTAACCTCATTCACCCCAGCAGTACACGCACCAGTAGTTTCCCCAAAAGTAACAATTGTCAGATTATTTGCAATAGGTGAAGTACTAGAGGATACATGAGGGTTATTACATTTACGTTTATAAACTCTTCAAACTCAATTTTGAAGGATTAGGGTTCATCATTTTAGTAGAAACAGTTGAAATCGATTCAGGCAAGGTTTTGAATCATCAATTTGAGAGAAACGGGACTGTTCGATTTTTGGGGAAATAGGTAAATAGGTACAGTAGGTGAGAGAAACAGAAATGGTGATTTTGGAGGGAAATGGGAAAATGGGTAGAAGATGTAATTATTATCAAATTTATGGATATCGAAATATGATGTGGGTAGGTCGGGTAATTACTATCAAATGTATAGGTATAAAGTGTAAATTTTCCAATAACATAACCAAGCCCAACTAGTAGTCTAGGAAATATTTATTGTCAAGCTATGTTCGTTTGTTAGAAAATTTATAGAATAGAACACTCTGGGAAAACTCTTACTTTTTTGGCCAAAATAAGAAAGCTCTTTGATTTTTCGCCAGACTTTAGTGCAAAACTCTCTGGTGGGTCCTGCTGATCACTAGAAATTTTGAAGTAAAGTCTGGCACGTGTCTATAAATTCTCTGCTGTGTGTCTACAATTTTATGGCGACTGGGGCTAAACTTTAATGAATCTCTGGCACGGGTGATAACTATGACAGGCACAGCATTGCTAGAAGTGTCTATTTGGTGCATATTTTTGTTATTTCTTTCTAAGGTTTATGCAGATATTATACGTATATTTACCAAATTTTCAGGCAAAGTGATATTGCCACCCCCCTAATGAATCATGACTCGGTAGGAATTTTTTTGGGATTTTTAGATTCTATACCCATAAAATTTAAAGTATTTATAAGTCATATCCATTAAAAATTACACTACCCATAAAACTAAAAGTATTTACCTAACCTACCCATTTATTATTGTATACCTTTGTTATGCCTTATAGATGTATACCTTTAAGGTGTACTGCATAAATTATAGTATAAAAATCTGGAGGACCATTTATTAATGTATACCTTTGTTATACCTTATATGTGTATACATTTATCGTATACTGCATAAACTATGATATACAAGTCTGGATGGGTAGAGTGGGTAAATAATTTAGTGGGTAGGTCAGGTAATATTCGAAAGTAGTGGATAGTGGCTGTATTTACTTTAAATTTTGTGCGTATTTTTGTAAGTGTCCCATTTTTTTTTTAGCTTAGCTCTTATACAAGACAAAATAAGACATTTTAAGCATGAGAGTAGGAATTCCAAATGGGTGAAAATCATTTACACCCCCAACTTTGCTCTAAAAATCAAGTCCCCCCTCAACTATGAACAATTATCATTCTCCCTCCCTTTATTGTGTACAATATCTATTTTGCCCTTAAAATTTTCATTCACCATTTATGCTTTATTTTTATACTATGATAACCATAATGTTCTACTTATAATTCAAAAAATAAAATATTTTATTATAATAATTTAATTTCATTAATATTATATAGAGTACAATTTTTTCATGAATTAATTATAATATGTAATGCTATTTTTAATTAGTATGTTAGTATTAAGTGCACTATATGTGTGTCTATAATTCTACATACGTAATGAATCTCTTGCCGTCTCTTTCTTTCTATTTATGTGTATGTATATTTATTTAAACTTTACTTTTTATCTTATTCTCTGTATAGATTTTAAGTTTTAATTATCATAATAAAAGTTATAATTTAAAATTTATTTAAGTCTAAATATATGATATTTTGAATTTGTTGTAAAATGTATAGCTATTTTACTATCTTTTTTCATGTATTGCATGTATTAAGTATACGATTATCAATTTACTTCATTTTATTTTCAATTGCGTGATAAACTAAATTTGAGTTTGATTTCTATTAAAAATTACTAATATAAACAAATTACTCTTAATCCAATTTTTATATGTTTAATTTATTATTTCATTACTTACGTGATTTACATATATGTACGATTACTGTTTCTTACTCTTTTTCTATTTTGAAAGTAATATTTATTCAATTTATAGGTTAGTTCATAATAAATAATAAAAAAATTATTAAATTAAAGAAGAAAATGAAAAGTTTGATAATCAAGAGGGTAAAGGAGGTATTTTGAAAGATTATTTGAGAAAAAAGAGAGAGAATGATCAATTTTCATAGTTGAGGGGAGCTTGATTTTTAGAGCAAAGTTCGGGGTGTAAATAATTTTTACCCAATTCCAAATAGACAAACTAGATTAAATTTGGATGCTTAAAGCAAGTTGAGCCAATAGACGAGTAATGACTCGAGCAATTACTTAATTAGGGTATAAGATGAATTTGACGCCCTTTTGTGGTAAGGGGATGGAAGGAGATAAGGAGGACCCCATCGCTTAAGCTACATCTCACCTTTCGGAAAACTTACGTTAGGTCGAAATTTTATGTTTGATAAGTCACCTTCAAATAATTAGTAGTAAGTAAATTGATCTTTTTCATGTTATGCTATTTTTTAGTAGATAGGGGATGCAAAGCAATAGGTCGAGTTATTATACGTAGAAGATGTTCATTAAATGTGCAACATGTTTTTTTTTTTTTTTAAATAGTCCTTTTCAAGAGTTATGTACTCTGCCTAAAAGGAAATTAAAGCAGTTTCGACAAGCCAGTGCACCTATTGTACAAGCTCTAGTAGAATCAACATTTCTTTCTGTATTTATTTCCTAGGGGACTCTACAAATTTTTATAGGAAGCTCTAATTCTTTGTTCTTTTCTCATTTTTTCCTTTTTTATAAGCAATACCTTTTTTTCAACGAGAAGATATTAAATGGGTTATGCTACTTTTTGTGGCTGTGTTATTTGTGAAAAGGAGAAATTTTCTGTGGGGATAACAAAATTTTGTCTACCAAAGCTAGAATCATACGCTTCGCCCGATAATTAACGAAATTTCCTTAAGTTATAAAACCCAAAACAAGCAATCAACTTTTGCTGGGGAAAGTGCACGAAATGCCACTTTTGCCACTGATTTTTGGGCACAGGCCATTAATACCAAAATATTTAGTTTGTGGCCACTTTCGATTAAAGATAAAACTTCAGTCCAGAGGTCGGATTGAAGTTCAGTCCAGGGACATGTTGACTGAAGTTCAGTCCTTAAAGATTGAACTTCAGTCCAGGGCCATATGGAGTGAAGTTCAATCCTTAAAGATAGAACTTCAGTCCAGGGCCATGTTGACTGAAGTTCAGTCCAGTCCTTAATGATGGAACTTCAGTCCAGGGCCCTATGGACTGAAGTTCAGTCCTTAAAGATGGAACTTCAGTCCAGGGGCCGTATGGACTGAACTTCAGTCAATGAATAGAACTTAAGTCAATGTTTATTTAGTAAAGGCCCAAAAATGGCCTCTAGTGTAAGACCAATAAAAATAGTGGCCTCAAACTAAATACCGGTATTAAAAATAGGGGATTTTACACCACATACCCATACTTTATAAAATATTACATATTTTTACCCATTTTAAACTTGATTTCACCACATACCCATTTAGTAAACTTTATTTACACTCCATGCCCATTGGATCAACTTTATTTACATGAATACCCATTTTCCCCAATTCCTGAATAATCAACAAACTCCATTCTCTCATTTTTTGACTCACACTCCTTAAGCCTCTTAACAACCGCCAGAAACATTAGCTACCACCGGCTTCCACTTCTAAACCATCGTTCCTCCGCCATTGACCATCATCGACTTCCACCTTCTCCACCTAAGTTATACCTTCCCGGAACGATCTTGGCATCCTCTTCTCCGATATGGCATTGTTTTCCCCAAAGAGTCGCTGGTTTGGCATAGATCGAGGTTTAATAGGGAGGCCAAAACCTAACTCCGGCGACCCTTAACTTCTTCGGCCAAATCTTACAACAACGGCCTCGCCTCGCTCTCCTCTATGCATTTTTCAAGGTAATAACCCCTAAAAAATCCTTTATTTTTTTGTTTTTGATCATACTACCCCGTTCTTTTTCTCATTTTATTTCCATTTTGTTGATTCCACCACTACTATGATGGATTTCCTACCGTGGTTCTTGGCGGAGGAGTGGTACTGCGATAACGAGGGAGCTTGGGTCATGATCTAGCCGTGAGGTAGTGACTGTTTTTATTAGTGATCTTGTTGGTTGTTGGCGAATCTGGTCGTTCGTCTAACCATTCTGCTCGTTCAAGTGAGTTTTTAGAAATATTTTATTATTACACATTCTAGTTCCCTCATTGCTTCAATGGTGTTAGAGACGGAAAAAAGATAATGTGTATATCAAGTACTCTGTGTTATACACCCATTACGCACAAACCCAGATGCATATACCTGTTAGTTTGAGCTCTCAATATAAATTCCTTTATCTTATTGAGGTGTTCATAACTCTTGAGGTTTATACCTCTTTATATTTATTTTGTGCTTCTATAGATATTTCTTTCTGGCAGCATACCCTAAGCTTTTCAGAGTTCTTTCAAATCTTCTTCAGCAGGTACTTATGAAAATTGAGTTTTAGACTGATGCATTGGCATCTTATTTGAGTTGAATCTAGTGGTTCATTGTGCTTTGGCCTTAATTGGATGATGTTATTTTATATTTTGTCATGTGATCTGGCTTACATTGGAGAAGTTTGGCAATGTTGTTGTAGTTGGATATCTCCAGAATAATTATACTTATGGCTTTACCTTGACCATGATTCTTTTCAGTGAAGGCTATAAAGGTAGTCATTGATGATAAAAATAGTGTAATTACATGAAATGGTTGAGTCAATAGTGCAGGTTCGGTTATTGACTTGCTTGAAGGATGAAGATAATGCATACATTCTGAAATTTAAGTTTCAAACCCATTAGGAGATAGCGAGTAGTGAATGAATTTCCTTTTGCAAATATTTAAACACATGAAAAAAATATTCATCAGTTAAACCAATGTGAAGTGTAACTATTTTATCTTTAAAGTGATTGCAGTACCAAATGCAATAGGGAAATAATTTATAGTAGATAAGTAATGACACTGAAAAAAGTATACATCTTGATCCCAACTATTTCTGCTGCAACAACTATTTTTTTATTCATTTTTTTTTGTCGTAAAACTAGGTGCATTTTTGTGCAAGATCTAAGTACCTTTCTTTATTTTTTGTGAAGTTGACAGGAAATGTAGATTAGCCTCCTAAACTGGAAGCGTTTCTGGATTCCCCTGCATCACTCATGATTTGGATCGCTCCTCACTCTAAGTGCAAAAGGGAAGAGCTTAGGTATAAGCATTAGATTATAACTACAATTGACATTTCTCAATTTAAGCTTCACAAAATATGCAATTCCTGAATGTCTAGTGTTTTCAATTTCTAAGTATATGGCTATATATGGTAATAAAGCTTGTTGTTCATTCGTAAGTTGTATTATGTATAACAAGCTTACAGTCTGATGCAATCAACATGGTTATTACTTCAAGGGTTCAAATGAGACGAGTCCTACAGATAACATCATGGTAAGATATGGAATTATGTTAGCGTAATACTTAATTGTTATTTAGACATATCACATATGCCTATCTCACACACACACACACACACACACACACACACACACAAAAAAAAGAGAACAATCGACATCTTGGAATTTGAATGTTTCGTGCCAAGTAGCCTTTGGTAAATGTTGACTTGTGCTATGTTTATAATGATTGGAATATACTGGATCCTTGAAATTAATTCTATATAATAAGTTTAAGTAACCTTTCATTCACATGATGTTCTGTTAGCTTCATGACTTATTGTGGACTTAATGATTTTGGTGTACATCCTGTTGTAGTTTCCATCTAGGGTACTATGTAGTATGCAATGAATCAAAAATAGCTCATGTTCTTTAGTAGCCTTTTGTTGGTACAGTCAGCGTAAATTGAGGAAATGAAAAATGGCATTAATTGAACCAAAAGTAGATTAACATGTAGCAAAGTCTCTAGTTTCATTTGAATTGCATTATATGGTCAAAAGCACCTCCACGTATAGTTTTTGTATTATTGCTCTGTTCTTAGTTGTTTATTGAATTTGGTTGTCTTTCCAACTGTTACAGTTTCTCAACTCCAATTACCTTTTTTTTTTCTTATTTGAAACTTGTGGAATTTTGACGTGTTTTGTAAATAATGCCTACTTATCATACTGCCAAGCATTTATTTTCTTTCTTTTGCTTCAGCTTTCCTATTCATATATGCATAGATGTTTATTTCTCTTTCATTCTTTTATCAAAGAATAATTTGTTTATTTTCTTTATAGGTACCCTTTACCAAAAGCTATTGTTGAATTTCACATGTGATGCTCAAGCCATTGGAAGAAGATTTTGTTTGATATTGGATATATGATGTGCTTTGTTTCCTTGTATACAGATACTACTAGGAATCACATGGATTTATCTATAGATGTTTACTGTAAAAATTTCATGTATCTCCCAAGAAAAGAATTGTGTGTGTTGGTTTGAAGTATAAATCTGTCTGTACTTGAGGTCATCTGAACTCTCTTGCCTTGGTTTGTCAAATGTGAGTCTGTTGTTGTCTATGTCCAAGCATGAAGTCATCTATCTGAAGTGGCTTAAGCCTGGTGTTTTAGATTGTAGATGACCCTACTTTACTTGTGATTCTGCCCGTGAACTAATTAAAGTAGTTGGAGTTGGACTACTGCTAGTACAAGCAGCGGTGGAAGAAGAGTAATTTGGGAATAGATACCTTTTAATGCATATATACTATGTACATATGGAGCATTTCTTTTTCTTGCCTTTTCCCGTAATAAAGGTTTACTATGTCCATTCGCTATGATGGACCTTGTGACGCCGGTTGAGGAGTTGTTTTTATATCATTGGATCAATAAAATATGAAACTACTATTAACACAAAATGATACCATAACAGTATACTACTAAGATTAATATACCATATGGGTATACAGTGCAAACGTGCCCTCTGATTTTTGATAGTTTTACTTTAAAACTTAATTTCCACGTTATTTGGATTGATCAATATTGCCATTGTAACTTTGAAAATAAACTGTGGAAAAATATCAAAAGTAGTATGTAATGTTAATTAATTGATATAAATAATGTAATGCATGAATGAAATTATGTTTAACGTGTGTTTTTATATTGTATAGCTTTGTAATATATATGGTATATTTTGAACAGAGTATACCTTTTTGGTATACTGTATACTCTTCCGGTATACCCTTTTGTGTTTGGATCAAAGTGTGCGATGCTATCGAGCGAATAAATATTTAAGTTTTTGTTGTTTTGAACAAAATATACCATTTTGGTATACTGTATACTCTTCCAGTATATACTTTTGCGTTTGGATCAAAGTGTGCGATGCTACCGAGCGATTAAATATTTCAATTTTTGTTGTTTTGAATAAAGTATACCCTTTTGGTATACTGTATACTCTCCCGGTATACCCTTTTGTGCTTGGATCAAAGTGCGCAATGCTACCGAGCGAATAAATATTTCAGTTTTTGTTGCTTTGAACAAAGTATACTCTTTTGGTATACTTTATACTCTTCCGGTGTACCCTTTTGTGTTTGGATCAAAGTGTGCGATGCTACTGAGCGAATAAATATTTCAATTTTTGTTGTTTTGAACAAAGTATACTCTTTTGGTATACTGTATACTCTTCCGGTATACCCTTTTGTGTTTGGATCAAAGTGTGCGATGCTACCGAGCGAATAAATATTTAAGCTTCTGTTGTTTTGAACAAAGTACACCCTTTTGGTATACTGTATACTCTCTCGGTATACCTTTTATGCTTGGATCAAAGTGTGAGATGCTACCGAGCGAACAAATATTTCAGTTTTTGTTGCTTTGAACAAAGTATACCCTTTTGATATACTTTATACTCTTTCGGTATACCCTTTTGTGTTCGAATCCAAGTGCAAACTATTTCAGAAGACATAGATATTTTAATTATTATTATTTTAAAGAAGTATACTGTTTTGGTATATTGTATTCTCTTTTGGTATACCCTTTTGTGTTTGGATTAAAATGTGCGATGCTATCGAGCAAATGAGTAGTTCAATTATTGTTATTTTAAACAAAATATACCTGAGATGGTCAGTTGATCCTGCGTCTTGGAACTTGTCAGACCTTGGTCTTTTTTTATTTGCATGAATATGGAAATTACAGTCCCCAGAATGAGATGGCCCGTTATCTCATCTTTCATTCCAGTTCCCTTAGTGACGGTTGACAGATGCTCTCTTTGGCTGTCACGTGTCATGCTTTATTCCTGTAATCATGCTTGAGAGATGTTCTTGTTGGCTGTTATAGCTAGGAAGTGTGTTCGCCTTAGCTTAGATCATGAAGATTATGTGTTTGATGCATTGGGATTGGACAGCT